>VDFB02024785.1:0-20434 GCA_007258455.2 Sequoia sempervirens | reverse complement strand
GCTATTATCGGTTCTACACCGAGCAAGTAAGGTGGATGCAAGATTTTGTTCCTCCTTACGACTAGTTCCTTGGGGAGGATTTTTCATTTGTTAGGTTGCATGGTTTTACTGAGGAACCATTTTAGCTCCTGGTCTATGTTACAAATAGGGTGTTGGCCCTTGAGGTATTTCGGCAACTGGTGATTATAGACGTCATGTTTTGTGGGGGGAAGAATAAGAAAGGTTTCTTCAAATGCCCCTTAAGCTTCAGTATGGTAATAATGGAAAAGAAGCAAACACATGGTCTGCTAGCTGTGAAGCTTGCTCATTTGGGGCTAGTATTGATTTGTGATAAATGGGAGTATAATCTTGATAATGACTTAGCGAGTCTAAACATTAAAGTGACTCATAGCTCTTGACCCTACTGGGAAGCTTGACAGAGCCCACAATCAAGGTACTTGAATCTCTTTATAGACTTGGCCTATGTTCCCATTAATGATAAGAGGTTGCCCTGGCTATCTTTCTATTTTCCTTTGGCCAAGCCCAGTGATAAGTGTAAAATTGAAGCCACCCTTTATAATCAATTGGCCAAGAACTACCAATGGAGTGATGAAAAGATTGCCCAATTCTGGATTTATCATCAAGAGACCAAATGCCTTGATACCATGTTCCTGGAGCCTGACATGGATGATAGATTTGATGATCTCTAGAATAGAGAGCATGATGATATTGATGCAAGCATAGATGAGGATGTAGACCTAGAGGAAGTGGCTACAATAATGAAAAGAAAAGAGGCACAAAAGGCCCCGGTATAGGGAGGTGGAAAAGTAGCGGAACAACCTGACAAAGCTCCACTGAGCATGCAAGTGACTGCATCCCATTCGATGGCTACGCTACCACATACATGGGCTATGAAGAGACCCAAAGTAGCTCAGTAATATCAGGAGGCCATAGAGGTGGACAATTATCCACCCCAAAAGAGATTGCGCACTAATGCCACTCCAAGAGAAAGCTCGCAAGCACCTGCAATGAGCCAATCATCTGAGCCCACAACAACTCAAATATCTTTCTCTCCCTCTCTTCTTACTTCTTAGTCTTTGGTTGGCCCTATTGCATCTGTGTCTCCAATTACTCCAAGTGTCGGCCTATCATTTTTTTCTTCCGCACCCATGGGAGGTTTCCCTCAATCTCCCTTCTCTCTAATCGGACAGACAACTTTTACTCCCCAACAGTTTGTTCCATCTTTTGTCGAGGCCCAATCCAGATCTGCCATTACGAACCCTTTTTCTTTCATTGCATCAACTCCGACTCAACTTTCCCAATAGATGGTAACCTCTGCGTCTCCACTACCACCACCACTCCCTATGAGTCCTTTCACCACTTCCCCAATTGGATCCTGGCATAACATTCCCCCTTTCTCCCCATTGATGGTTGCTCTGCAAAAGAAAACATCATCTGAGACCACAATGATTTCATTCCCTTTTTCTCTTCCTCCCGGTGCACCCTTCGTCGGTGAACTGATTAGGTCACCAACAAAATTTATTGGTGAAAATATAAGGACTAATGCAGCATGGGCTATAAGAGCCCAAAAGAGAAAAGAAAAAGATGCAGTGAAGCTTGCCAAGCCATGCGTGTAAACCCTCTTTAATGAAGTTCAAGGGTCATTAATGTTTACAACCATGAATCCTAACATCACCAAACCGTGAGGGAAAATGCAACCTAAGGATTATACAATCCATCTTGTAGGGATCGATCTACATGTAACCCAATCACAAGACAAAGTTGAGCTAATGGAGGAGACTCAACGAGTGGTGATTACAAAATTTTTGAAGCATAGTCGCCAACTGAAAAAGAGGGAAGAGGAGCTCAAGAACATTAAGGAAAGAGTGGAGAACCTACAGAAAAGGGAAAAGGCTGAGGACACTGAAATTGCACACTTGTCTCAACAAGCACAGGCGGAAAAGGCCAAAATCCAAGAGGAACTTACAAGGTTCTAGTCCCAGGATCCCAACCTGGTTACCAGACTGTAGCAGAAAAACCAGGAGCTTCAAGACCAATTGGCTCAAGCGGAGAGAGAAATGAAATAGAAGAATAAAGAGCTTTGGGATCAACAAGCTCAATTGGAATAGGAAATCCAGTAGAAGGACAAGAACTCCAGGACCGACATGCTCAATTTGAAAAGGAGATCCAAGAAATAAATATCTGCCTGGAAAAGGAATCTAGAACTCGAGGTCAAGTTACGAAGCTATTGAAAAGCAAGGATGTTGAGTTGGGAACTCTACAAGAACAACTCATCGCATCTACCAGGAAATAGACGAGTTGATGGAAGAGATCGGGTCTATGGAGTTGGAGATAAGTCTTTTGAAAATTCCTTCCCAACCCCCTATTCCTCAATTGAATCTCCTTTTATTGGCCCAACAGTTATATGTCCCCTATTGGAGAAAGTCAAGTCTTTCTATTTGACCCTACAACCGACACTCCAATTCATGGTGGATGCAACAAATTTAAGCAGGGAGGTGCATGGAACAATTGAGCAAGTTCCATAGTTCATTGCCAAAAATGTGCCTGAGGTCGAGAAGTTGCTGGACAAATTTTACACTGTGGAAAATGCAAACTTGGTAAGGGTAGGGATTGATGACCGAAGGTCGGTTGCCAAAAAGGCAAAGGAATTCATCTGTTGTCATGCAACCATCCTCTAGGTTTGCAATTGCTTGATAATACTGAGTCAAACTATGAATAATATGCAAATGCAATTCTCCCAATTGATTCAAATGTGCTTGCCCTCCCCCTTTCTCTCTGACGATTCAGTGGCCACAACGAAGCACATTGCAACAAAGATCAAGGGAAAGTAGTGGGATCTATCTGGTTTCCAATCATTCAGTCAACCTTCCACAACATCGGACATTGAAAGCACCACCCATCAGATAGCGCAGCTTCTTTTTCAGCTTAAGTCGGGGACCGGGATCTCCATGGAGCTGTCGTTCAAACAAATTATCAATCTGCATGAGGAAAAAGAGAATTTGCGCACCTTATCGATACTATTTGAGGCCGATTGGCTGCCTCTGCAAACCACACTTTTAAAGCTCTAATTATTTCCCAATGGATAAGGCTCTAGTCTTTGAACCAAAAATTTTGGGTTCCCATTCCGCATGAAAAATTCCCCTAATAGTCACTAAAAGTTGTGGATTTAAAATCCTTAAAGCTCCCTCTGGGTGGTTATTATTGATTTAGCATCGGCCCCGACTCGTGCTTCATATGTTTGAATATTTTTGGGCCCCCTTTTGTAGCACCTTTGTCCGCTTGCACCACGTATCAGCTGCTCAAGCCTTTGAAATTTTTCTTCCCTTGCTCCTCCTTCAAGCTTTTCACTTAAGCCACGTGTTTGCAGCACATGCCTTTAAGGATCCTCACTCCTTTTTTTCTCCTTTGAGCTCTGCCCATGTGCCACATTGCATCCTGTCATAGGCACCTTTTTGGGTGAGCCCCGTAGTCAAAGCTTAATGCATTCACTATGCCACGTATCTTCTTCATGGGGATTTTGATTGCAAGGGAAGGATGAATGAATGTGAATCCCTGTCGTTGTGCCACATGTCCTAACCAAGTCTATGGGTGGGCAACACGTTTCATCTAGAGATTTCTACTACTTTTGCTTTCAAACTATATTCATCATTGCAAAAGGGCTCCTTTTGTTCGAGGCGATTGAATACCATGTTTCAAAATCTTTCTGTTGCAATGGTCTTTGAGAATCATTGCGATGCACAGCATGGCCCATGCCTGGGGAATCTTTTTGGTTAGTGGATTTCAAGTGGTGGAGGGATCTATATATACTACTTCGACTCTCTAAAAAAGGGTCCGAAAAAATACACAGAAAAAGTGTTGAAAGACTATAGGCCTTTTTATTGTTTTTAATTATTGTATTAAGACTCATAGACTGTGCCAATTTTTTTGGCCTCTCTGTTTCTTAGTTAATTAATAAGACATTATACTGTGTTGTTTATTGTACTGAGTAGTTTATCTGCAAGACTTCTATAATTTCAATATAAATTTGTTGATTCAGATCATGTATTGAACTCTTCTTGTTCAATGAATGTATATGGAAGTTATGTTATGTTATTTGATGAGCTTCTTAGGTTTTTCATCTATGCTTTTTGGTATTTTCAAACATGCAGATTGCTAAATGGGCCCTCAAATCTCATTTGAAAGGAAGATTTCCTATGCCTACATACTTAACTATTGGTGCATCACCTTAGATTATATTTTATTCTAATATATCTGCTTCCTTTTCCCTTTCCAAACCCCCAATACATGGAAGAGCCAGCTTCTTTGAAACCCGTAGGTTACTCAGTTTAGCGCAATTGGTCCCCCCATTAACTGAGTTTCCCATGAGGCTATTTTCCTAGCAATTTTAGGCATCAACAGATAATAAATAAATAAGGAGAAAGAGGATCCCCCTGATGAAGGCTCCTAGAAGCACCAAAAAGAGAAGAAGGCTCGCCATTTATCAGCATTGAAAAGGAAGTGGAGGTAACACAATTGATAACCCATTGGACCCATTCCTCAACAAAACCAAAGGTAACAAGAACTTTACGCAAGAAGGACCACTTGAATCTATCATAGGCCTTTTCCATAACCAGCTTGATGAACATAGCCTTTTCTTTGGAGGATGCCATAGAATGAATAGTCTTAGTAGCAATGACCAATCCATCCATAATTTACCAATCTACCACAAAGCCACTTTGTTCCTCAAAGATAATCCATCTAAGCCAATGCTTCAACCTTTCAACTATCAGCTTGGAAATAATTTTATAAACCACATTGCAAAGGGAAATAGGCCTAAATTGACTCAACTGATCCGCCCCCTCACATTTTGGAATGAGAGCAAGGAAGGTAGAGTTCAAAGCCCTCAACATCTGCTTATTCCTTTGAGACTCACGAACCAACTCCAATAGGTCCAACCTAATGATATCCCAAAATTCTTGAAAGAATTCAACTAGAAATCCATCAGGGCTTGGGGCTTTCCCTTTCTTCATCTGAAAAACAATAGCCTCCAATTCCTCCAGTGAAATGTAGCTCAAAAGATGCACATTCATCTCCCTAGTAACCAAGGAAGGAATACAAGACAAAACCTAGTTTTATTCCACCAAGGCATCTTGTGAATCCTCACTAAATAAAGAAGAAAAGAACTGTGAAGCTTCTCTAGACATATCATGCAAAGAGGAAAATTGTTCACCCTTATCATTCACCAGAATAGGAATAGAACTACCATGCCTCTTGACTTTCACCAAATTGAAGAAGAAAGCAGTATTTTTGTCCCCCTCTTGTAACCGCTAGACACGAGCCTTTTGTTTTCAATATATTTCCTCATGCAACTCACACTCTTCCAGAGCTTTCAAATCCCTTGCCTCTTTCCCAAGTAAAATTTCTGAAAGACCCACCTCCCTTATCTCCTAGGTAATGACATCCAATTCAGCTTGAGAAGAATTCTTCGCATGAAAAATATTTCCAAAACATTGCTTGTTCCACCATTTGATCTGATACTTCACATATTCCAACCTTTTAGCAAAGGAATACATCATAGTGCCATAAGCAGGTCTCCCCATCTGCCACCATTCAGCCACGTACTCCTACAGAGAGGGATCCCTTTACCACATAAGCTAAAACCTGAAAGAGGGGGACTAAGTAACATGAGCCAAAGAAGTAGATAATTTAATAGGCCAGTGATCAGAGCCTCACCAGTCCAGAATCTCAAAGCTAGTAGACCACAATCCTTCAATCCAGAAATAGGAAACCAAAAAGTGTTCAAGTCTCTCTGCAATACAATTCTCCCCCAACCTGCTATTGTTCCAAGTAAATTGACCATTCTAGGGTTTGATTTCAACAAGATTTAAGGAAAAAATGTTATCACGAAGTAGGAAAGTCGATGGCTCCAACCTCTCAATACCACCCATCTTCTCATCTAATTCAATAATGATGTTGAAATCACCAGCAATAATCCAAGGCAAAAGAGGAGCAAGGCTCTAAATAAAATTGATATGAGACCACAAGTGCTACTTACCAGGATAATCAATAGGTGCATAGATTTTGACAGAAAAATAGTTTCCCCCGTCTCCAAGCTTGAAATGGTTGTAAAAATAGACGACTTAAAAGACATCCACTAAAGAGGACGAATCTTCAGAGGGTTCCATAAGCAAGCCACACCCCCAACATTACCATGAGCCCTAATACACTAACATTCACCCTGTCTCCATAGCTTCGGCATCAACCCCACCATACTCTCAACAAACAACTTAGTCTCATGTATAAAAAGAGCATTAGGAGAATGAACTCTCACCAAATCACGAATAGTCTTTTGTCAAGGGCCACTTTTCAAGCCCCTTACATTCCATGAGAGGATGATCATTTCAGAGGGTTAGAAAAATGAGAGTTTGGATTCTTGACAAATCTTGACTCCACCAAAGTCTCCCCCATCATCTTTATTTTCTCTAAGTCCTTCTTTCTCCCTGCCTTGGAGGAATTCTCAACAACCCCTTTTCTTTTCTCTTTCTAAAGAAGTCCTAGAGAAGGAGAAGTCTTATTTCCTTTTACCAAATTAGATCCTGTTTTCACCAGTGGATGAGAAATTTCCCCCTCACCCATCTTCACATCTACAAGGGTCTTAAGCTTCCTTGAAACCAACATATTGAGATCAGTTTCCATTTGCAAAGCACCAACCTCCTAAGAATTAAGAATGTTATCTAGAATAAATACCTCTTGAACCACTTCCAGAGCACCTTGATCCAAAGCCATCAAACCCAGGTTCACCTCCTGCTGACTGAGATCATCCAAAACCTCAAAGTGATTAAAGGTGTCACCTTCCATTCGATCCTTGAAAGTCCTTTTCTGACCATGATTTTTGTTATGAGTGTTAAGAGGAATAAACCCCTTAGCACCTATAACATCACTTGGAATGGGAGCCTTGCCCTTATCAACTCTGGGAGGGTTTAAAGGAGGCTGACAAGCTTGAGGATGAAGGGATTTGGCCCATGGGAATCTACGCTGTAGATTTCCATATTCATGACAGAGACAACACTGAAAAGGCAATCTCATAATCAAGATGTTGCACCCAGGAATACTGCCCTACACAGATTTCAAGAGAATCTGGAAGAGGGTGACTCAAATCAATCTCAACACAAATGAGAGCAAAGGTCATAATTTTTCTATCCTGTGTTTGTTGAGAAGGGCCCACTGGTTTTCCCAAGGTCGAAGCAACCATGTGAAAAATGTCATTATGCCAACACTCCACTGGAAATTGAGGAAGACGCACCTAAAATAGTACTCAATTTGGAAGCTCCTCTGAGGGATTAAAACTAGCATGCCAGGGTTTAATAAATAAACCAACTTGATTATGGAAGTAAGGCCCACCCTCAAAGACTCTGTTGTGATCAACCATGCAATTGAAAACCACCATGAAATAATTGTTTTCCAACAAAATTATTTCCATTTCACCCTCGGGAGACCAATTCATATGAGCCCATTTCTCTAAAAATTGGATCGAAACCTGCATTCCCATAAATTTGCAAATCAAAGCATGTTTCAAAAATTACTCTATGTCCTTTGCAATTGATTCTAGTTGAATCACCAGCACTGGCCTATCTTTACTTCATTCAAGGTAGCCATTAATCTTTGGGATCTGAGGTCCACCCACCGGAGCAAACCCACCACTCCTCAAATCATTAGAAAATAGACTATTCTAAAAAACCCTCGTTGAGGAGGGGGAAGAATTCACTCCAACAATCATACAAAAATCTAGAGACCCCTTGGCCCTCGAAGATTTTCTCGAATCCATTACCAAGAGAGCTTAAAAACACTACCCCAAACACACAACCTGAAAGACTGAAGACAAACCAATGCCCAAACACGGGGACGCTAATTCCACCAGAGCAACCAAACAAGAGACTTCAGACAACACATAGAAGGAAAAAGTACACATAAATGAAGAATCAATGAAGAATCCCCCCTCAATCACACCAAACACCCCACCCTGACACCGAAGCACGCAAAGAAATTTTGATCGCCACCCACACTCAAGCATGCACAGGAGAAGAACGACATGTAGTTGTGGCCCAACTACAGGTCGCGGGCATGTGTGGGCAGTAGAGTTTTCCCAACGCCATCCTCAAAGCCAAATATTATGGTTCTCCTATGTATCTTAATGCTTATGCATAACTATAATTAATTACTCATGAACCCTACTTTTTCTTTTTCTTTTTTGATAAAAGGAAAGATATGCCTATAATATATATTAATATATAAACTTTACATAGAATTTATCAGAGTATTGGATCATATCCAGCAAAAAACTGCCCAACATTCTATCTATATGAGTGTTGTAGAAAAACAAAAAATTACTACCCCATATCATATCCCATACTATTCCCAATTACAGTCCTTTATACTTATGCATACACTAATTATCTAACTTATGCATTTAACTTGTTTCTTACAATCCCAACTTACAAAAAAGAAAACCGAGAACCTAAACAAAACTATTACAAGATTTTCAATGAAACCCTAATTCTATTACAAACTAATCCTCATCCATTTGAGCCACTGAATTTTTTCCCTGGCCTTCTTCACAACTATCTTTTCCTTCATCATAGTCTGCTCCCGAGTCCTGCGCTTTCCTCTTCTTCCCTCCCATGCAAATGTCATGACCCACCACTGCATTTGGAGATGAATGAGAACATGAATTAAAGAACACTTGGTTTTCCCTGAGCAACTGGTCCATTGTTGGATTTGGGATGAGTAACATGCATTCATGTGAACAAAGGAAGGAAATTGAGTAGTATTTTTCTTTAAAAGCAACCTCCATATTTGGGCAGATAAACTGAGATTTTCTATTCAAAGCTTTCAAGAAGATATTATCATTGTTGTATTCAAATGCCATCTTAACCCCATCATAGATTTCCTAAAAGCCTTGATGCTAATTGAGGAATTTCCTAGGAAATAACCCTCCTATATACCCTTTTCCCTCAAAGAAATTATAGTTTTGCACCCTACTTTTTCTTACTATTGTTGACACCAAAAATTGGCTAACACTTTTTGTCATCACATCACATTGATCATTCTTCTAATTTTAATTAAATAATTTTATTATTTAATTAATTTAACATCATTCCCCTCTCATCCTAAATAATTAAATAATTTTAATTATTTGAATTTCAAAATTTCCCTCCATTTCCACTATTAATTAAATTATTTAAATTATTTAATTAATTCACTATATCATCAGTTTTCTTCTATGTTAATTAAATATTTTTTATTATTTAATTAGTTTAGTAATTATTCCTCTTTTCTAGATTAATTAAATAATTCATTATCATTTAATTAATTCATTTCCCATTTTTTCATTTTTCCAATTAAATAGTTATTTCTAATTATTCTTCCATAATTATATTCTCCCAAAAATTAATTAAATTAATTATTTTGTTTATTTCCCCATGTGCACACGAATTAAATAATTATTTATTTAATTCTTCTATTAATTTCCCATGCATCTTCCACCTGACCAGTTGACTCAAACTCACTTTTAGTCCACTACTCAATCAAATCAGTCTTTTGTCCAATCTATTATGTCTGACTCACAATCACTTCCACTTCTCTGATCAATCAATCCACTTCACTACCTCTTACACTCAGTTCACTCAAATCATGCAACTAGTTAACTATGCAACCCATTCCTCTCAACCATTCTAAACTATTTTATCTACCTAGTCCATAAAATCTTGACTGTTGATCGATGTTGGAGTTGATGGTTAACCACAACTCCTAGAAATCACTTGCTACAAAAACGCCTATCACAAATGAGAGATCAAAGCAATTGATTTTCTATGCAACTGATACAAATCAAAATTCACAAATCTTATCAAACATGTGAATTTTGTATTCAATTCAAATTTAATTTGACAATTGCATGTGTTAATTAAAAATCTAATAATTTCCTTTTCAATAGTCTTACTGGACTGTTGAAAATTTATAGCCAAAAAATTTCAATTTAATTCAAATTAAAATTGACACCAAAACACACATAGGTAACTCAATGATTTATTTATTTCTCATAACACAGGTGAGATACAATTATCAATCTACAAATTCTAATTGAATTTTCAATATAATAATTTCCTCTGTTCAAGCATTTCTCTCAGCTCCTCCACTCTTTCAATCTTCCTATTTTGTTTTGCACTTCATCCACCCACTATACTGTAATTTTTTGTGCAATTGCATTACCCTCTACAAATTTAAATTTAATCTGACTTCATTTGCTTACTCTGATTATATTTTATGCATTTTTAATTCCCTTGATATGCTCAGCGTATATCATTCTATATATATTTTATTTCTTTTGGATTTCATCTGCACACCATACCGGCTGTGACCCCTTGCTATATTCTCACTTCTTCTCATCCATTTTCTCTCCTCCTTAATTGTGCCCTCCTCTATGCACTTTATGGCTGCATAGTGATTTTTCTAAGGTTTTCTCCATCTTCTCCTTGAGTTGCGACCCCCTCCTTTTCTTCTTTATGGTGTTGGCTTCTTTCCAATCATCTCCAGTCTACTCTCCATTTTTATTTGGAAAAATCCCCCTTTATTGTTGCCTATGTAACATTTTTTTGTATTTTATTTTAGTATTTTCTTCACTCATTATTTTATCCTCCTTATATGTGTGACCTTTAGTTTTCCATTCTCTATTCAATGTTGACTTCTCTTCACCTCCAACGTGACTTATTTCTTATTCTTGTTTTTGGCACCAACATTTTTAAATTTTATTTACTTTAATCTTTATTTTCTTACATATCACAATTCCTCTTGGTTGCATAAAATTTGATCTTTCTTTCCTACATTTATTTCTCACCCCACATGACCTTCTCCCTTCACATTACACTCCACTCGATTATTTCAAAATTCAAAATCCCCTTTTATTCATTTGGGCTAAAAATAAATAATGAATTTGTTTCCACTATTTTATTTTTCATTTAAACTCATGTGTAGACCATAAACTAAAATGAAGCATGAATTCTCTATCTCTTCCTAACATTGAAATAGAGTGAAAACCTCAAGAAATTTTGATTTTAATTCACATGCCACTATCGACCTCTGAAAATCAAATTTCAACAAGTATCAATTCTTCATAATGCAAATCAAAAATGGCATTTTGTCAAATTAAATGATTAAAAAGTTGTTTTACTCGCCTCCAAAGATCACAAATCCAAAATTAAATCGCACTCCAAAAATGAAAACCAAGACTGAAACAACTAATCAATTTGAAATATTTTTTTGGGTGATGTGGATTACAAGTTCGCCTAAATGCTCCTGCATCAGCAACCAAGAGAGAAATAATTGATCAAAAAAAGCATATGATATGCCCTATGTATTGAATAATGAATACCCAGATAATAATTACAATGAATGATCAATCCTTATAAAAGGAAAAAGCAAACCCTAGATGAGGATTTGATTGGATTGTGACAAGTGTCCTAATCTCATGTAATGAGACAACTTAACCTATATTTAGCCTAATCTAATAATAAAAAATCACTCCTAAGCCTACCTTAAGTAATTAAAGTAATAAGGGGCCTAATAATTAATTAATTATCAAGTGATGTCCTAATTACTCCAACACCTCCCCTTAAGATCAACTTAGGGAGAAACTAAACAACCTGATGAAGAATGCAATAATGGATGCATGGATGGGTCCTGGGTACAAGGCTTGATAAGGTACCCATGTACAAATAAATGAATCTCTCATAACCAAATAAAAGGAGAAAACCACAAGGGAAAAAACTCCTCTCCAAAAGAGAAAAAATGAAATAATTGCACTAGTGAAAGAAGGATAGAAAGAGGACTCAATTTAACCCCCCAAGGACTACTTATGTCACCCAAGTACAATAGATATCCCCCAATAGGAGAGAGAAAATGAGGATACAAATCCCCCCCATAAAAAAAGAGCTTGTGTGCCAATGATGAACACTTGAAGACAAAACATGATCCACTTCCTACAAACAACATTTCTCCCCTTAGGAAGAATTAGATCCACTGGTTATTGGAGAAGCTAATCCAAAAATATGGGTGAATTAGGAATCCAAATCCAAATTATGTGTGCCTTTGAAAACTGCTTAAATTTCCACATGTTAAAAAGAGGTGAAGTCAATCCTGAAACCTATGAAGACTGATGTAGAACAAGCTCTAAAGATGATGAAGATGATGGGCCAATAATGATGATGTGGCTATTGACAAAGAGGAGATGAATTTCCTCAAAGTAATCCTCTAAATCTACAATATAGGACTCTACAAACAAGGATGATATATGTTTGCAAGATACGAATCCCAAGTAGCTATGTCTGGAAGATGATGAATTCCTTGTTGCACTGAACCAATAGGGGCCAAGGATGTGGTGATGTTAATATGATCAAGAAAAATAGAATATGATGTTGTAGTCTCAATCTGAAAAGTGGGAACATGAAGACAAGTCTCTGAACCATCAAAGCATGCAAGACCTGTGATATACTCAAGCTCCTCTAAAGTATCATAATCAAATGGTAGGCAATTTGTATTTGCAAGGGGAATGAGATAATCTACAATAGGATCCTCTAGGTATGGAGAGATACTAGGGTCTCCATGGATCTCCCATAGTTGAGTCCATAGTATGTGGGGACAATCAATGTCTTTGATATAACACACATAATGTTAAGATAAACACTAGAACATATAACCCTTACAACATGATCACTAATAATAACCCATGTTGAATAAATCCCTAGTGTGTCTGGTGTAGGTATGAGTCCATAAAGATAAGGGAAATATTAAGCCACTTGAGATGTGTCAAGATGTCAATTCGCCAAGACTCATAGTTATCCTTTGCCTTGAGATGACTATAGAAGGATAAACAAAAAAACCATGATACTTCCTCAAATGATAAAATTAGAGACTAATAACCTTAGTGCATGTAAATTATATCAAATTAAGTCATCTCGCATAAACAAATCCTTTACAAGTGCCAAGACATCCAAGTAATTGAAATAAATGTGAAATCATAAAAAAATCAAAAAAATGTACCTAGAGCATATTCTAGAAAAAAATGCATGAATGGATCTGGAGAGCTCTAAAATACCTTTCCAACATCGTTGGAATCACAAAAATTGAAAATGCAAGTAAAAATTTATGAGCTTGGAAGTAGAAAATGATGATCTAACTTTGACTGAGAATAAAATAAACCAGCAGAAAAATCTGAAGATGAGACCTACACCACTAGAAAGTACATGGAGCCAACTTTATAATGATATCTTGTTTGCCTGATTTCGACATTGTATGCTCAAGTTATGATTTTTTGAAAAATAATATAAATTTCGTTAGCCAATAGTCAATAGACATGACCTTTCTAATTTGATTTCTAAAAAAATTTCTCATTGCATGCAAAAAAAATAGATACCCACAAAATATTTAAAATCTTCTAATAAAACCCATAAAACATATTTAATTCCAAAAAGCATAACATGTTATTTGGTAAAAAAATAAACTTCACTTGTAGGGAAAATAACCACAATGTGTTATTTTGATAGAATTTTTTGTAATATCTTTTCACTATCTCCAAAATCTAATAGATACCCAAATATTTTTTTGTGATTTTGAATAAAACCCATAAATATTTTTTTCTCTATAATACATCAAAGAAAAGATACTGGCCAAAATTTCTTGGATCTCTTAGAATTTGGATAGGAAGTCACAAATATGGTGCTCCACTACCATGTTGGAGTTGATAGTTAACCTCGTAGCTCCCAAAAATCACATGCAACCAATATTTTTACCACAAACGAGAGATCAAAGCAACTAATTTTCTATGCAACCAAGAAAGAAAGAATTGATCCACAAAAGCATCTAATATGCCCTCTGTATTAAATAATGAATACCTGGATAATAATTACAATGAAGGATCGATCCTCATAAAAGGAAAAAGAAAACCCTAGATGAGGATTTGATTAGATTGTGACAAGTGTTCTAATCTCATGCAATGAGACAACTTAACCTTTATTTACCTCAATCTAATAATAATAAAAACATTCTTAAGTCTAGCTAAAGTAATAAAAGATATAAGGGCCCTAATAATTAATTAATGATTAATTAATTATTAAGTGATGTCCTAATTACTCCAACAATCGATATCACTCAATCTATAAAATAAGTCTTTCCCCATCTCATGGGCTAAGTCCATAATTTTTCTAGAAATTCATACTCATATAATAATTGTCAAAAAGTGTTTTGTGCAAAATTTGAGAGCAACCATTGCACCCTTCTTCAAGGTGCAAATAGGAGAGTAATGGATTGTGTAAGGAATTTTTGTGTGTACGTTTGTTATATTTATTGTTATGCAACTTCCTTATGCTCTATTGGTGTGATTTTTGAGTTTGATTGTGAGTTTTCTTTATTTGATGTTATTGTTCACTTTCACGGTCAATTTTCAGGTCAACATAACCAAAATTTAATACCTTAATTTATTTTAAAGGAAAAAACTTGTAGTTGAAGCACATATTGCCTCTCATAAATCAAGTTTAACTATACTAACTTAAAAAATTAAGCACCCATATCTACAAAAAATAGATCTAATCAAGATCCTACTTCCTTAGAAGTGGTATGCATACCTTTTATAATTTCCAGAACTAATCTTTCTTTGTGAAACTAAACACATACTTTAGTCATAAGTTTGGTAATCTAACTTACTATATTTAAAGTCTCTTATTTATCAAGTATTACTTGATCAAATGAACTCATGCATGTATCATGTTTCATGGGTCACTTGACTAATCCCATTTTAATAATCCTTAGCCAAGTGTTACATGGCCATCCATAAATCTTTGTATTAGTCAAGTATAATTTGATTGGGTAATTTAAACATGCATGAATCAAGTGGCACTTGATGTCATCATGAGTTCATCTTATCAGGTATTACATGAAAGCATGAATCTATACGTGTTTATTTATCCTAATCAAGTGTTACTTGAATAGTTAATAAAATTATTTCTAGATTTCATCAATTGTTACTTGATTTTAGTTTCATACCTTTTTTCTTTAGGACCATTTTCCAATTATAATGGCCATCTAACCAATGATTTTAGTTTTTACCCTAGCATGAAATAATTAAGAATTTTTTAATTAATATACAATTAATATAATTATATTAAATTTATGCATACTAATTCCCAATTACATTTTATTATTATTTTTTTTAAAGTGGCAAGCCACAAAATTTATTGATAAAATAGAGAGAGATACATAACGAAACTTCAGCAGGGGCAGATACAGAGCAAAAATCTGCCAAGGGGAATACATATCAAGACTTTCATTAGGAGAAGATACAAAATTATATTAAGAGAGTCTCCCATCAAGAAGATAGGTATACACTTAAAGAAGAAGTGATGCACAACAATCAACCCGAATTAGGGTTTGTAGTGAACAAAAATACGACTGTGTATGGCCAAGATAATCGAATGAACACCATGTACAAATTCTTCAAAAAGAGCCAACAAACCCAGTAGATAACTAAAGAGAGCAGAGTCGAATGAGAAATGAACTCCAAGCAAGGAAGAGAGTTCTGAGTAGAAGGTGGGGAGGGTTAGAACCATGAGCAAAAACCATAGATATACACCAAAAATGGAGAGTGAAAACCACAAGCATGATCAAGAGATTATACACCACTTTCGACTGACGATTCTAGGTCGGCGGGAGGAGCAAAATAAGGGGTGGAATGGGGTTACATAGGAGCGTGCCTTATCAGAAATTGCACCACATCAAACAAGTTTAGTAACATGTTAGAAATCATGTTTCCTAGTCGCGACCTTAACCTATGAAGGCTTCTTAGGAATTCATGAGAACAATCATCCAAAGACCATGTGCCATTACACTTAGAAGAGTAGAAAGTGAGTGGTCAAAAAGAAGAAATTGGCGACATAAAACACCACCCATGAAATTAGAACCATTCAAAATATCATATACTTCTAGAGCATTGTGCAGAGAAGAAAGTGGGAAAACATGCAAAAGGAGATAAGTACTAGCCAATAATTTTACCATTTCACCGCACCAAAGCATGTCCATTAGGTTGGAAACAAAACGAGAGGTGATTCCATGTAGGAGAGACATTGTATGGAACTCCAACCAGTCTTGGCCCAACATAGTAATGATCGCATCTTCCATAGGTTTACATTCCAGAATGCAAGAATGCCTTAGTTTTTTAGAAGTGAAGGGTCTAGCATCCCGTAATTCATGAAACCTTGCTGGGACAAAGACTCTGAATGAGGTTTGCATGATGCCTTGCACAAATAGAGAAATTGCAGTATGAAATAAAATACCAAATGCAACCCATTAATAACAAATTTCTCATGAGTAGTGCCAGAAAATTGAGGTGAAATCAATTAATGCAACTGTAAGCTCATTGCACCAAAAGGTGGTGTGAATTAAACACCCTATATAGATAATATTTGGTCATAAGTCGAGACACCAAAATGTAGCCATGTGTCACCAAATGTGACAATATTACCGCAAGGTACCATTTGAGATGCTTTTTAGAATCAGTGCCAAAGATATGGAGATCACCAAAAAGGGTTAACACATGCCAAACTTGAATCTAAATAAGCCAGATAGAAATGATGGCCTAGATAGTTCATTCAAATCCTAATTATCGTAGGATTAGATCATGCTTACTGATAGTCGCATGAGGCACTTTGTGTGAATACATATGTTATTAATATCAACCAATGTAGCAGAGTTGTGAATGCAAATGTTATCATTATCAACCAATCTAGCAGCGTTGTGAAAGATGCAAAAAAACCTTGTAAGAAATGTTCCCTAAAATTGGAGCCACCAAATGAACCCAAATGTCTCTCAAAAGTACAGACTTTGGAAATGACACGTGCCAATAATTCAAATTGCCATACAATGCATTGTACAAGGTATTTTAAATATGCACCACTGTCAGGATTGCTTCCCCATAACCGTCCATGAGGAGAGAATCCCCATGGGCGATTAATGCAGAGGAGCCTGCAAATGATAGTATCCATCCAAAAGAAACAAACATGTGCCAAGTAATATGTTTGTTAAGCCCCTATCATCATACAAACTATTGAAGACTTATTGAAGAATGTTACCAACTGAGCTAATAACAACCATTGCTTACACCAAACATGCTCAAAGAAAATTATTGAAGGGCTCAAACCTTAAGCCAAAGACGTCCAGGAAAACAGTAGATCCAAGAACAAGCATAACCAACCTGCAATGCCCATGTTAGATAAAAACATTTTTTTCGTAATTACTCAAAAATTTCAAAGTATTCCTACCTTGAGAAAAAATTGCAAGATAATTGTTCATCAATTGCTTTATTTGCTAACTGGTACGTGTGGCTATTAGCCTCCCTGTAGCAGTGCATAACTTGATATGAAGAAAATTTGCTTAGAAGACATCGAATGTGGGATAAGAGATAATTCAAATGCCATAAGTTTGAATGACCACTCAAAATTGCAGACGCCACCACCATGGAATCCCCTTCAACTAGAATTTGAGGAATAGATAATTTTATTGCCATTTCCAAGCCAAGTCTAAGTGCATTAAATTCAACAATATTGTAGACCCATCTGGTAGAATGGAGCATATTGCTCCAACAAAATTGCCTTCCAATCCTTGAGGACTAAAGCAGCTCCTGATATGCCAGGGTTACCCCTGGATGCTCCATCAAAGTTTAATTTAATGAAGTCCCTAGGAGGAGGAAGCCATTTGATGATTGCTCTATTCATTGGAGGGTCCTAAAGAGAAATGGAACCCACTTTAGGCATTTTGAGAAGGGACCAATTGTTTAAGATGAATGAATCCCAGGAAGAAAAAGCATTTTTTGAGTTTTTTGTTTTTATAGATGCTTGACATTGTTGTTTCTGAAATGTAAATTTCAATTTTTGGATGGTTTTCCCCAAAACCAATTGTTCTTTCCTAAAAATATGTCTATTTCTTTCTAGCCAAATGTTCCAGATAAGAATGAATGGGGAGATTTCCCACAAGCAAGCAAATTTAGAGTTTGGATGCAGTCTTGACCAACTTTGGAAGTGTTGAAGGATCAAATTTTGTAAGGGGGATTTCCATCCAAGTCTCCTCATTAGCCAAGTCTGACAACTATGAGCAAAAGTACATCTGATGAAGAGATGATTTGTGGATTCTAAAGCTTGACCGCACATTACACAAGGGAAGAGAGGTGCAATACCTAATCTTTCTAGCCTCATACCCAATAAAATTCTATCTTTAATAGAAAGCACCTACTTTTGGAAGGACATTCAAGCCCCAACAAAGGTTAAGAGGCCAGGATGAGGAGCCCTCAAAGCAAACCAAGGAATTATACCCTTCTTTTACTGTATAACTTACAGACTTAGCTCTTGTCCATATTATTTCATCTGGTCTCTCGGAGAAAACAATTTGTCTTCTCTTAAGTTCCAAATTAAGGGAATCCTTCAGGTTTGTTGGAATAGGGAGAAAGCTAAAATCTTTCCATATAATTCTATGTAGTGGATCCCCTGGATACAAAACAAAATAATCTTTTACCATATCACCCCAAAGGCCCTTTAATGTTGATTCTATTTGATCCCAGTCACCAAGGAGTTTGAGGGGTTGATGGCCATTCCAAGCATCATCCCAAAAAGGGTCTTTCTCACCATTGTTGACCAACCAGGAGAGATGAGTAAGGATGACCGATCTACAAGAAACAATGAAATTCCATATTTTAGAGCCAAATGGAAGATTTCTTTGAGTGAAGATTATTTCTTTGTCAAGGGAGTCCAGGTATTTATGTCTCGTGATTTGAAACTATTTTTTGTCTGGTTTGGAGTACAATTTCTAGATCAATTTGGCATCAAGAGCCTTATTTTACAAGAAGAGATCTCTTAGGCCAACACCCCCCGATGTTTTAGAACTACAAACATTTTCCCATGCGACTAATGGGAGTTTCTTTTTCTGTGTAACATTTTATGCCCAAAGAAAACTTTTGAATAACTTTTGTAGGGAAATTCCTTTTTCATATGGTATTTTCAAAACCGACATTAAATAAATAGGGAGAGAATGTAGAATTGCCTTTAACAATACCAATTTACCTGCAAAAGAAAGCCATTTCGATCTCCAGAGAAAGATTCGGTTAGAAGTGGAGGAGATTAATATGTCCCAAAAGTCATGCTTTTCTCTGCCTGAAAATAAGGGAATACCTAAATATTTGTATGGTAAAGAATCACATTGGAAACTCTAGAATTTTAATAGTTGAGTTTTGACCAGAGGGTTGACATTGATGAAGAATATCTTTGACTTCTCTACATTAAAAGATTGACCTGATGCTGAGCAATAATCAAAAAGAACATATTTTATTTCTTTTGCCTCATCTATGGAGGCCTGACCGAATAAAAGAGTGTCATCTGCAAAAAGCGAGTGGGAGGTTGGAGTGGGGAAAGGCCTAATAGAAATTCCTTTCCAACAATGATTAGACCTTGATGCAGTTATATTGATCTGCTTAAACCCTCAACCATCAGAATGAATAAAGAAGGGGAAAGAGGGTCACCTTGTCGCACACCTTGTGTAGGAGCAAATTTACCAAAAGGGGAGCCATTTACTAGGATTGAGAATTTTGCTCCAGCAAGGCAAGATGAGACCCATTTACACCAACTATTAGAAAAACTTTTTTTTAAGAACAACCAGAAGGAAGTCCCAATCAACTTTATCATAGGCTTTTTCCATATTCAACTTGAGAACAACTGTAGAAGACTTGTCCCGCATTATTGAATGTAAAACTTTATGAGACAAAATAGCTCCTTTCGGGGTGTCCTTTCCTAGTACAAAACCCCCCTGTTCGTTGGAAATGATGAGGGGGAGTATTTTTTTCCAATCTAAGTGTTATCGCTTTGGTAAATATTTTATATAGTAGTGCATAAGGTAATAAGCCTGAAATATTTAAAATATTTTGGGTAAGATTTTTTAGGAATGAGAGCTATCACAATGGAATTAAACTCTTTTAGTATTTTTCTATTTCTCCTTGATTCTTCCAAGGCAAGATAAACATCTCTACCCATGAAATCCCAACACTTTTGATAGAGAAAAGCAGTGAAACCATCTAGACTTGGGGTGTTTTCAACAACCATAGAGAAAACGACATTTTTTTACTTCTTCCAAAGTGAATTTTGTCATTAACAATTTATTGTACTCCTCCTTAATCGATGTGGGAATATTATTTAAGATCACATTGTTCTCCAAAGATTTATCTGTCTTTCTGGGAGCCAAAAGACCCTTAAAGAAGGAAATTGCTTTAGCTCTAATGTCCTCTTCCGAGACCAAAGTATTTCCAAAGGAGGAAAGGATTGATTCAATCCTATTCACTTCCCTTCTCATTTTTGTGGAGGCATGGAAGAATTTG
>VDFB02024784.1:29600-55106 GCA_007258455.2 Sequoia sempervirens | reverse complement strand
TTTCTGAAATGTGGGTTTTGTGTAGAATTGAATTCTAAGCAAACCCAAATCAACAAAAATTTGAAAAAGTGAGTTTTAGCTAGGCATGCGGAGGTTTTTTAGTTGAGAAAAGCAGGGGTTCTAGAGCTCACCCGGGGCAATTTTTCCCGAGAAAATTTGGAACATGGGTTTTATGCAGAATTGAATTCTAAGGAAACCCAAATAACTCGATTTTGAAAAAGATGTGTTTTTGACCCACATGCAATGGAATTCTCGGAAAAAAGCACAGAGCTTTAGAATAAAAGCTATGGGGTAATTTTCTCGAAAAAATCCAAGACATGGGTTTTGTTGCTGTCGCTGAAGTATGAGAACCTAGATGATTTGATTCTGAACATTCTATCGTTTTCTTTGACATGCAAAGAATAACTAAGACGAGAATAAAAGAAATTAGACAGAAGATAGAAGTTTGTTTTTGTTTATTCTGCTTCTATAGAAAATCGCCTATGCTTGATCGAGATTCAATGAAACTTGCATGCATTGAAAAATCTAACTCTGGAAAATCAATCTTCTTAACAATTTGGATTTGACACTGAAAAATTGAACTCAAAGCACCTTCGAATCTTCAATTGCTCAAGAAATTCGTCTTTGCTCTGAACTTGGAATGAGAAAAATGGCGAATTTATGACTTAAATAAAGAAAATTAAGTCTAAAATCGTCCATCCTTCATGCAATTAGGCACCACCTCTAAAAATATTCAATTAAATCTTGATTGGACCTCAAAAGAATTTGACTTCATCTGATTGGGACTTGAAAAAGGGTAACTGAATGTTAAATAACCCTAAAAGGGCGCCACCTTTAATTAATTTAGTTAACTCAACATGCAAATCAGTTAATTGAACATGCATGCATAAAATCGCCCTTTTTAACAATTAAAATAAACCCCTTAAAGTCAAATTATTTAAATATTAAAATAATATTTAAATCCCACCTTTCATGGGCTCCTAGTCATCTTTATTTCAAAAAGTCAACCTTTGACTTTAGGCGTTTTTCCAGACTTGGTCATTTTAATGAAAATTTCGATTTTCAACTCTCGCCGGAGCCTCTGTTCAATCACTGATTTTGGTTGATTGACATCACCAATTGATTGGCTGACAGTTGCATTGAAGAGCAGGATCAAAACTAACAAAAACACCCCTTGAGACTGCAATCCACAAGACTGAGATTTGAGGCTTGAAAAATCCAACTGCCCTTAGCAAAAACTGCGCTCTTGACCCTAGACTTAGACAAATTTTCATCATTTTCAACACTTACGAAGGTGAAAAATCTCCTCCGAGACGAAGCATTATTTTGCACTTATCTCACCACAGATTCTTCATTTGAGCATTTTAGGCTTAGATTTCAACACTGGCCTCTGGCCATCTACCATTGACGATCTCATAAATCCTAACTTTGCATCCGAAAAAGTGAAAACTACCCACCAAACTTAAATTGAGTTTTAACTGAAACTAATTTCACCATTGTGATCGTGAAGCAAAATAAGCCAATCAAAACAATTTTTAGTCCATTCTGACGAGTTTCAAATTTTAGGGTTTCACAGCCTGAAATAGGGGTGCTTGAAAACGCTAATTTTCAATTTTTTCAAATTTCACCAGTATCCTCCTGACATCAAACTGACACAAAGTCCATACTTGATTTGCCCAAAAACTGTGTTTTGACATCGTTTTAAACAAGGTTTAGACTCTTTTAAGCAAAATACCTTAATGAAGCAAAAAAAATTGGTTTGGGTACAACACACTGGGCATTCAGATGATCTAAATCTCTACCTCAAGGATCAAGGGGGGGATATTGTGATAATTATTGTATATGTTGATGACTTGGTTATCACAGGCAAGTCAAAAGCAATGGTTGAAGTATCTAAGAATGATCTCAAGAAGACTTTTGATATGACAGATCTCGGGCTACTGCACTATTGTTTAGGCTTAGAGGTATTGCAAAAAGATCACCATATGTTTGTTTCATAGAGAAAGTATTTAAGGCTTTGCTTGAGAAATTCAGAATGATGGATTTCAAACCCATGTCTACACCTATGGAATCAGGTTTGCAGTTATCTACTTATGATCAATCTGCTCAGGTGAATGTCACTCTCTATCGTCAAATGATTGGAGGTTTGATTTAATTGACATATACTAGACCATATATCAGTTTTGTTGTTAATTATCTTTCATGATTCATGCAAGAACCAAAGAAATGTCATTGGCTAGCAGCAAAAAGGGTCTTAAGATATATACATGGTACAATAGATAATGGTTTGGAATATAAAAAGAGTGATTAGTTCTTGTTGACAGGGTACACAGATGCTGATTATGCAGGTTCAGTTGACGATAGGAAATCCACTTCTGGATTTGTTTTCTTCTTGGGTTTTGGTCCTATTTCTTGGGGAAGTAAGAAGCAACCCACAGTTGCTCGTTCTTCTACAAAAGCAGAGTATCGTGCAACAAGTGCAGCAGTTTGTGAAGCATTATGGCTACATCGCATTTTAGAAGGATTGGGGGTACAACAAAATCAGCCTACAGTCCTCTACTGTGATAATCAGAGTGTTCTCAAGCTTGTGTTGGCGTTTAAATTAGCACCTCTGGAGTGCTGATTGTAAACGTTCAGCTATTTCAAATGTTGTGCAACACTTCTTAATTATTTAAAGAGAAGTCCCTCTCACTGATAAATGCTTAAGGAAGGGAAAAACAACCAAAGTTCATCTTTTATGCTCACCGTAGGACAATAAGGGTGCACAAACACAATGCCTCGCAGCTGCTTTTTCCTCCTCGTCGAGATCTCAACTACGACTAGTCTAGCTTTTATCTATCCAATACCTTCAAGGTAAATAGAGCATGAGGGTAAAGGAGCGGGAATGGGTTGGTTGGATCACCTGAATTCGCCGTCTCCTGATAATATGACCGAGGCTCTGAACTCTCGGGTATATACCAAGATAAGGTTGGTACAAGCAAACACTCTTTACGGTAAACTAGATCTGAGACCTGCCAAGGAGGAGGGACTCCTATCCGAGGTATGGGCTAGGAAATAGTTTACAAGAAACAACAACAATAATTTGACGATGTCTTGGCCAACGAGCTTGCTAAGGAGGAGGAACTCCTATCCGAAGTATAGATTGAAGGTCAATACATTAAACAACAACGAACGATAACTGTCAATAACAAATATCCAAGGAGGAGGGACTCCTATCCAAGGAGGGAAATGAAACAACGAGCTATTAGGTACAAGACGTAGACATAACTCAAATAGATTGATCAAAATGCAAGCACCTTCTGATGTTCTTCTTCAAAGCTTTATCAACGAATTACAAAGGTTGGGAAAGCAAAGGCATGAAATCATGCAGATTGCACTACGACGAATTCAACGTAATCCTCCATCCAAGAGGGAACAAATATCCGCTTTCAAAAGCCGCGGTACCAATGGGGCAGCAATTTTGCATAAAGTAAGTAAAAGTTAAACAATGAGCCCAAGGCTCTTATTTATAGAACTCAAAGGAGTAAGTAACCCTCAAAAAATCTTCTTTGAGTTAGCAAGATTTATTCCTAAAAAAGGGGAACAAGTAGTTAACTGGAAAACTACTTCAGTTAACTGAAAGTAAACAAAGAGTCAACTGGAAACTACTTCAGTTGACTGAAAGTAAACTAAAGGTGAACTTTAATGAAAGTATCCCTCCAAAATAGACATCCACATTTAGTGGAGATCTAGGATCCACAAATCATGGAAGCCAATTAGACATCCTCAATCAGTGGGATCTGACAACGCATGATTTATGGGATATGGAATTAACTTGGAAAGGGGGATCAAGTTAACTCCAACTATATTTAATGTCTTCTTGAGTTGACTTGGAAAGAAACATCAAGTCAAACTCAAGTATCATAAATGCCACTTGGAGGGTGTAGGACGTCCTTCCTAGGTGTCTTTTCACACTTCACCATTTCTGGTCATCAACTCCTTGATCCATGTGTTGACTTCTTCCGTTTCCGGACAGTCAATGCTTTGATGACACAACATCTCTTCTTGCGCAAGCTATTGCTCTTGGTAACTTTGGCGGCTCCGTGCTCGGAATGACCTCTTCGCAGCTGGCAAGCCAAGGTGCTTACTGCCACGCGGGAGGTGGTAATATTGGTCTTTTTGCTGCAAGATCAGCCTTTCTTTCTTCTTTGTCCAGAGTAATTGCTGCGGCTCTCCACTGAGCAGGAGATGTATTCTTTTCAAAAATAAAGATCCGCAAATTGCTGATGATGTCCGTTTGCTCTCCAACAATGTGTGTAAGATCTGGTTGGAGAGTTGCTGGTGCAAGGTCTGGTTGTTCAATTGGAGCCCAAGGACGCCAAATTGTCATTCTATGAAGAAGAACTCGCCTGTTGACTGTAAACACGGATGCGTTCAGACAACTTCTGAAAAACCCCTGAAAATAGCGCCCTGCCGAGAAGTATTTTTCCAGAAAAAATCTGGCACATGGGTTTTGTTCGCTTCAATGCTGAACAAACCCAGTTCCTCAGAATTTTGATTCTGAAACTTTTTCGGAAAAACCCCCAAAAATAGGGGCAGCAAGTTTGCTGATTCTGGAAAATTTGTCGAGATGGGTTTCTCTGGAAAATTATGCTGAATCTACCTAGTTGATTGATCTGATGTAGCCTGTTGCTTTGTGTGACATGCAAGAAAACCTAAGACAAGAAGAGAGGAAGTAGACAGAAGATGGATTGGAAGTTTTTATCTGACTCCCTGAGAAAATTTGTCTCTTAGTCCAACCTCAGATTAGCAATCTTCTTCTGCTTCAGATCTGCAAGAAATATCAAAGAGCGGATGAAAACCTTGGCCAAATCTGTAAATGGCGTCCTTGAGAGCTCATGGCTGTTCTTGATCATCAACCTGCAATGAAATAATGAAATGGGATGCCTATACCTTGATTACATAGACTCAAACCTTAGATCCACAAGTTTGGGGACCTTAACTCATGATCAAAAGTGATTTTGGCTTGATCTGAAGTTCAAAAAAGTGATTTCCACTGATCGTGGAGTGTTTTAGCCAAGTTTAACTCAAAATATCTTGACTTTAGTCAACAACTTGACCTTTGACTTCTTTTAGGCGTCCCTTTTGAGTTTTGCAAGTTTTTTTAATATTTTCTCTCTCGTATGACCTCAGTTTGATCTTGAATTTGGCTTGATCTGTTAATCCTAAGATGTTGCTGACACATTCACTGCTGAGCTGGATCTAACCTGAAGAGAAGTGCCTGGGAAGCATGATGGTGAAAAGCTGAGTTTAGGGCATCAAAAGAAAGGGCGCCTTTTCCAAGAAAGGGCGCTTTTGCTTGTGCCTTAGTGAATTTTCAATCTTCGTTCTTCAGCCTTTTGAAATGACCTCTCGTGCTTTGATCTGGATTTCTTGTTGATCGGAGAATCAGATGATTTCGCTTGATATCTCATTAGGTAGCCAACTCTGTCTCGTCAAGGATGATTGCAATTAGAAAACTTGGAAGTCATTTTAGGGTTCCTTTATTCAAGGGCGCCCCTCCTTGAAAAGGGCGCTTTTGTCCTTTACCGTGGTTATCTTCATCTGAAAAGCTGTCTACTTTGATTCTGATTATTTGTTGACTGCCTCACCGGATGACTGTGCTTGCAGTTGCGTTGCTGAGATCTACCTAGGCTGAGAAGATTGTTCTGGGAGGCCTTTGGTCTTTTGTCAGCATCTAGAGGTCCAAAAGGAAGGGCGCCTTTCTTTTGAAAAGGCTCTTTTTTCTTTGATCTTCACCTTTGACAGTCATTTCCTGATATTTCTTCAACTGCCTCTTTTCACTTCGTCAGCAACTGCTTATGATCGACTCATCAGATGATCTAGATGTTTGTTTCGTTGTCGAGCCAACAAGCAAACGCCGAGGATGACTGCCTTGGATGATCTAACAGACTGCATTTGACCCTTAAAGATCATGGGCGCCCCTGCTTGAAAAAGGCTCTTTTCGACCTTTTTCAATTTCAGAAATCTCCTCCGTCGAAAATCACCATTTCTTCATGTCTCACGTTCATCGTGTATGGGTGTTTGGAAAAATGACTAAGGCATTTGACTGCATAGCCTCCTCTTGGTAGCAAGGCATGCATTCTCCAATTCTCATTTTTCAGAAAACTTAGTCAATTTTCAGCATTTTTCATTTTTGAAAGTCCCTCCATCGCAGAGCATCTTTTCAAGCATTTTCGCCATGGTTTCTTTGTTGAAGCTTTTGAAGCTTAGCTTTCAGCACCTGGTACTGGCCAATCTGCCATTAATGGCTGTGGAGCTCCTAACTTTGTTCCTGAAAAATAGAAATAGACCCACCAGAGTAAAACATGCCTTTTGATGATTTTGACTTGACCGATGTGATCGTGAAGCCTTTTAATCCTATCAAAATCATTTTCAATCATTTCTAGGAAGGTCCTATTTTCGGGGGTTTCCCTAAAAATAGGGGCGTAAAACCCTAATTTTTAAATTTTCCTTGACATAAACCCACAAAGATTCTATGATTGGTTTGACCTAAAACAGACTTTACATGGCATTTTAACAGGATTTAGCTCAATTTATACAAAATGCCAAAAAATTTATTTTGGGTACAACAGCTTGTTCATAATCCAGTGTTTTATGAATAGACCAAGCACATTGAAGTTGACTGTCACTTCATACGAGAACATGTTCAGCAAAATAACATCCAGCTTCAATTCTGCTCCACATAGGAACAACGAGCTGATATCTTCACCAAGCCTCTTGCACGTGTGAAGTTTGAAAGTTTTTAGGGTTCTGTTATTAGTACTTTAGAGAAATGATGTAATAAGGGGGGAATGTTGGATATTCCATCATTATCCCATGTAGATAGTTTGTTTATTCTTGTTGTTAATTGTTTTAGATTTGTTATTGTTGGGTAGCATATTTAGGATTCTATTTGTTATTTGGTTAGTGATTTGTTAAACCCGTGAGTGCCAGATAGAGCACACGGTTGTAGTCATGCTCATGTATAAATATCTTTCCATAATGCAAATGAGGTAGTCTATTACTCCACAAAATGAGATGGAGTAATAGACTACCTCATTTGCATTATGGAAAGATATTTATACATGAGCATGACTGCAACCGTGTGCTATATCTGGCACTGACGGGTTTAACAAATCACTAACCAAATAACAAATAGAATCCTAAATATGCTACCCAACAATAACAAATCTAAAACAAATAACAACAAGAATAAACAAACTATCTACATAGGATAATGATGGAATATCCAACATACTCCACAAAATCCACATACTCCACGTATTTTACGCTTTGACCTTGGGTGCCGTGTCCGTATGAATTTCTACGAATTTCAATGAATATCATACATTTTTTTCACATTCGCTGAATTTCGAATTGGAAGCCAAAAATTCGGCGAATGCGGTGACTTAGGTTGGAACTTTCCTTGCTTTTAAATCAGCTAATTGATTTTAGCAGGTGGTTAGTTAGTTGTCTTGTGTTAGTTTTAGAAATAAATCTTGTGAGTTGGCAAAGCTTAAAGCAAGGAGATTCTAGGGTTACCTACTCCTTGTTTGTGTATAAATAAGGGAAATGTTGCCCATTATTTTCAGAGAACTGTTATTGCAAGAGCTAATTTGCAAGCCTGTCTTTATTGCAAATTGTTGTTCAGTTACCGTTCAACTTGTGCCAAGTGTAATCTGATGTTTGATTGCATATTGTAAGCCTATCTTTGCTACAATCTGCTATCCCAGAAGTGTAATTGCTGTTGGTAATTGAGAAAAAGTGAAAGCTTATGCCTTCTTTGCTCTAATTTACTTGCTCAGTCTCTTTCAGAATCTTGTCTTATGTGTTTAGCTTATATAATCCTTATTTTCAGCTTACATCTTATAAATACAATGGGTCTTCAGGTGGGATTTGAAAGTAAGTTTATTTAAGTTTCTGTGTTAATCAAATCATTCCTTGTTTACTTCTAACTCTCAAGCTTTGAGTTTATTGGAGTTGTCAGAAATGTCTATAGTTTAGGCCTAGTTGTAGTATGAAGTTTTTAGAAAAGAGAAAACTTCAGCTACGATGCAAAGAGTTTTATAACCTTGTGCTTTTAGCTGAGAAATAAAAAGAATGATAGTAGTGTAGTATTCTTTTTAAGCATCATCATCGAAGAGGGAGCTTCCCCTCCTAATTTGAAGAGCAGTTTTTCTGTGCATAGCTGTCTGTTTCTAATCCGCATTCCAGAGGTGTGAATTGAAACAACAACATAGTCACATGGACTAGTAAGAAGCAATAGGCAATAGCTCTTTCCTCGGTAGAAGCAAAGTATTGTGGAATAGTCAAAGCAACATGTGAGGCAGTATGGCCTCGGAGGATGCTTTCAGACAAGGAAATGTTTCAAGTAGGGCCTTCACCCTTGTTTTGTGACAATCAAGGGGTGCTAAAGCTTGCCAAGAATCCTTTCTTCCACAAGCGTACCAAACATGTGGAGCTTCATTGTCATTTCGTCAGGAAACTTGTAGAAGATGGATTAGTGATGTTGTGGTATTGTCCAATTGAGGACCAAACTACAGACATTCTTACCAAGTCCTTGAGTCCTAACAAATTTGTAAAATTTTGGGATAAACTTGGTGTAGTTAGTAGAATGACCATTAAGGGAGACTATTAAAGTAATGTTTTATCTTGAAATGGTCAATTAGCTTTTAGGATAGACTTTAGGAATCTTCTTTAATAAAGTCATGTTGGCTTTAGATATTTTTCCCCTGTGTTGTCATCCTTATCCTTTGTGGATAAGATTTACCTTTTTGCTTTATGAGTTGTCAATCTTATCCTATGAGTTGTCATCCTTATCCTTTGTGGATAAGATACATGCCATTCTTATCCTCTGTAGATAAGATATTTGTAATCCTATATAAGGATGCTTTTGCTCCTTATTTCTTATGCAATGCCCCCATTTTCTGTGTCCTCATTCAGGCTAGTTTGGTTTTGACTCACTCACTATTTTTAGTAAGTACTATATTTAGTAACTGGTCTTGGCAGCAATGCAGTGCAGGGTTTCTTGTTTGGGCAGTGTCTAGTTGTTGTCAGGTGAACTCTAATGTTTTGTGCCAATTTGGTGATTTGGAGCATTTACTAAATAGTAAGTCTATTTTCGGTAACTGGTCATGGCCAAGGCTACTTCAACAGTGTCTATTTCCAGTTTGGGCGTAGGCATGGCTAAGGTTTGATTTAATTATTATTTGTATTTCTCACTTAAGTTATTTTAATAAAGTTTATTTAACTTAAGTGAAGGTGTGAGGGGGTCATGTAAAAAGTACTTTGGAGCCTAATGTAATGACTTAACGTTGTTTTAGAATGTCACAAAATCGAAATAGTTTCCTTATGAGCATAGATGTCTAAGGGAGGTATTTTGAATAAAATAAAATAAAATGGACCCCTTGGCCTAGTTGCACATCGTTGTTTTAAAAGAGGGGCCATGTATTTCAAGTGGATGCCTAGAAAAGAGGTTTATTTATCATTTTTAAAGGCTAATGTTATGCCTCATAAGGTGGGGCGCCTAGTTTGGGCTTAATGTCAATTTTAAACTAAAAATCAAAAGTGGAATTTTGGAGGCAAAATGTTGGACGCCCCTCTTGGGGTAATTTCATGTCATTTCATAAAGTGAAATGAGAGAGGAATATATTCAAATTCAAATGCATGTTGCCCTAATTCTTCCCTCACTTTATAAATATGAGTTTGTGCTCTCATTTGCATATGGGTATTTTGACAACTTAAGGAGACTTTGTTGGGATTTCTTCATGATTCAAAAACTGTTGGCTAAGGACGAAAACCCTCTTCTCACATTGCTGGTTTCGGTGGTGAGAGATCCACCCTAGCTGGTTGGTGTTTTGGCTTCGGAGTTTCAGTGTTTTATCTTGCTGTTGGAGCATTTTGGTGTGGATAGAATAAAGATTTTTTGTAGTTTTCTGATGTGGGTTTGGAGCTATGGTTTTGGTGTGTGGATTTCTTGATTTTGGTGAGAGTTTGCTGCTGTTTACTGCCTTTTCTGAGGTCTGATACGAGTTTCTAGAGGTTTGAAACTTCATTTTCTGAGCAACTGGAAAGGGCAAACCTGAGTATAATTTTGTGGTGCTTTGGAAATCATTTGGGTATTGTTTCTTTGGATTCTCCTTGGCTGGGCGTCCATTTCAAGCTGCTGTTTGAAATTTATTGGAGAGTTGGTGATTTATTGGAGTTAGTCGCCTACCTTGGGATTAGTGCCACTTTCTGGGTATTGGGGCAGCAAGCATGTAATTTTGGTCTGTGCATTTCTATGGTGTAAATTGCTGCTGATGTCGCATTTTCAGGTCTGAAATATGATTGTTAAACTTTAGATTTCAATTGTTGAGTTGCAATGTTTAATTGTTGATGTTTTGTAACCTTATTTCCTTAGCATGTTCATGAGTATTTCAATGTATGCACTCAATGAAATATATGGAAATCAAACATAAAACCCTTTTGCAACTTCTGTCTTGTTCTGAAATTGATACACACAAACATAAAACAAAAAAGATCAGGGACAATCATTACAGTGGTATCAAAGCGCAAATCTTTCTGCTGTCTAGTGGTTGATGCAAACCTATCAGCCTTAGTGATAGAGAAAGAAGGTATTGTGAGAGATTAAGGAAAAAGGAAGAGGAGTTGTGGGAAAGTTGGCCTTCTGTGGAAGAGGGACAACACTTAGAATCACATTTAGTTGAATAAACAAGTTTCGAAAACATGAGTGAAAGAGGTGAAAAAGATGGAAGAGAAAATGTTGAACCAAATCAAATGATGCTTGTCTTGGATGCTGTAGTTAGTGGATACTAGGAAACCAATCATCGTCTAGCACAGTTGGTTGAGGGGTTGGACTGATTGGGAGTCAACAACAGAGGCAATAGAGGCAATAATGGGCACGGAAATGACATGAGTCAGTGTGGAGCAGCCAATCAAAAGAATAGGGCAGCCACGGCTAGGCCTCTTATGCCTATATTTCTACCAAGAGTAGAGGCACAACCCAATCGGGAGCTTACCTTTGTTGAGTTGCAGGATCAATTTAGTGACCTTTGGGGTGTGAATAGTAAGTGTTTTTGCTAGTCTTCATGGTTGTATCAGATTAGTACAAAGAAGACATGTTAGATCCATATGGTGTCATGTTGGTGAGTTTGTTGAACTCTTGCAAGCACTGTTCTGTTTCCCTTTTTGTAGGAAGATTGGAGGAGTTCGCATCTGCAATTATGACTTTGCATGATACCTTGAGGAGGTATATTGACGAGTATGGTTATGTGTTGCACAACTTTTCTTCTAGTTGCTCAGGATCATGTTAGGTACTGGGATTGTAGTCATGGGGTGTGAATAGTAAGTGTTTTTGCTAGTCTTCATGGTTGTATCAGATTAGTACAAAGAAGACATGTTAGATCCATATGGTGTCATGTTGGTGAGTTTGTTGAACTCTTGCAAGCACTGTTCTGTTTCCCTTTTTGTAGGAAGATTGGAGGAGTTCGCATCTGCAATTATGACTTTGCATGATACCTTGAGGAGGTATATTGACGAGTATGGTTATGTGTTGCACAACTTTTCTTCTAGTTGCTCAGGATCATGTTAGGTACTGGGATTGTAGTCATGGACACTACCGGGATGCTTCAGTGGGAGATGTTTCATGGTACAGGTTTCAACTCTTATAGGGAACTGCAGTATGAGCACGATAGATTATTAGTTATGATTAGAGTGGTGCAACGACAACATGGTGGACATTTGCAGAGATTGACTTGGGATCCCAGGATTACACTTGGGTTCAGTTGGTTTCAGTTGGTTGTTATGGTGGATACCATGACATTGCTTGAGGACAAGCAGTGTTTGGGAAGGGAGGACTATAATGTCCCCATTTTCGGTGTCCTCATTCAGGCTAGTTTGGTTTTGAATTACTTACTATTTTAGTAAGTAATATATTTAGTAACTGGTCTTGGTAGCAATGCAGTGCAGGGTTTCTTGTTTGGGTAGTGTGTGGCAGTTGTTAGGTGAACTCTAATGTTTTGTGCTAGTTTGGTGATTTGGAGCATTTACTATTTTTAGCAGTTGCAATAAATAGTAAGTCTATTTTCGGTAACTGGTCATGACCAAGGCTACTTCAACAGTGTCTATTTCCAGTTTGGGTGTTGGAATGGCTAAGGTTCGATTTAATTATTATTTGTATCTTACTTAAGTTATTTTAATAAAGTTTATTTAACTTAAGTGAAGATGTCAGGGGGTCATGAAAAAAGTACCTTGGAGCCTAATGTAATGATTTAATGTTGTTCTAGAAGGCAACAAAAACAAAATAGTTTCCTTATGACCATAGATGCCTAAGGGAGGTATTTTGAATAAAATAAAATAAAAAGGACCCCTTGGGTTTAGTTGCACAATGTTGTTTTAAAAGAGTGGCCATGTATTTCAAGTGGATGCCTAGAAAGGAGGTTTATTTATCATTTTTAAAGGCTAGTGTTATGCCTCATAAGGTGGGGTGCCTAGTTTGGGCTTAATGTCAATTTTAAATTCAAAAAATCAAAAGTGGAATTTTGGAGGCAAAAAGTTGGACGCCCCTTTCGGGGTAATTTCATGTCATTTCATAAAGTGAAATGAGAGGGGAATATATTCAAATTCAAATGCAAGTTGCCCTAATTCTTCCCTCACTTTATAAATATGAGTTTGAACTCTCATTTGCATATGGGTATTTTGGAAACTTAAGGAGACTTTGTTGGAATTTCTCTAGGATTTGAAACCGCTGGTTGAGGACGAAAAACCTCTTCTCATGTTGCTGGTTTCAATGGTGAGAGACCCACCCTAGCTGGTTGGTGTTTTAGCTTTGGAGTTTCAGTGTTTGATCTTGTTGTTGTGTTGGCGTAACAACTAGCACCTCTGGAGTAAGAGTTGGTACAAACAGCCTATGCACACTACGCAATGAGTGCTCTTCAAATTAGGAGGGGAAGCTCCCTCGTTGTGCTTTGACAAAAATACTTGCAAAGGGAAATAAACTAAACTATATCCTATCTTTTTTGTTTCAGCTGTAGAGGTACAAGGCTTTCTCGAAAACTATACGTTGCAGCTGAGTATTTTCTGGTTTTACAGATCTACTAACTACAACTAAACTTAATTACTTAAATTCTATCCAGTCTCCTCAAGAAAACAGAGCATGAGGAAACGGAGCAAGGTTTGACTATAGACGATAAACGAGTATAGATTCTCAACTTGAAGGCAAGGTGGCGCATCTATCAGCTCAATCTAGACAAGTTTATTGGTAACAACATCACACGATAAACTGACACGGATTCTCTACTTGAAGGAAAGGTGCATCTATTATCTCAATCCACTAGTTTATTGTTAATAACAACACACGATAATCCGCAGATTCTCTACTTGAAGGCAAGGTGGCGCAACTATCATCTCAATCAACAAGTTTATTAAGCACAAAACAGATTTATCTAACTATGGAAAGAATTCACCATTACAATCGCATGAAACCCTATGTGGCATAACAATTGATCATGATAGTAAAGACGCATGAACAAATACCAAAAGAGCAATATTGAGGGCAAGGTAGGCGCAGCATATATTTCAAACAAAAGTTAATTACAAATGAGCAAAAGCTCTTATTTATATACATCAAGGTGTAGGGAACCCTAAAATCACCTTGAGTCAACTACAGTCTTGCAATGCATGCAAGATTTATTATTAAACCCTAATGAAGTAAACTATACAGTTAACTGGACAGCTACCATCAGTTAACCGATACATTTAACCTAAATGGACCATGTGCAAGCATGCACGTCCTTATTTAAAGCAAAGTTAACTGGACACTACCTTCAGTTAACTGGAAACCCTAACCCTAACTCCTGTGATGATAATTCCAAGAATGAGATAAGCATGTGTTAAGTCAGCAAGTAAACTCAAGACTGAAAGTCAGTTAATCTGGGCTCATGACTCAACCTCGAAATTAATCAAGCAGTTCCAACTGGCAGATCACTCCATGTCATCTCGGTCTAACACTTCGACCAAGAACTCGTCAATCTCTCTGTCATCTGGCACTTTGATGCTGTCCAAAACAACAGTCTGTTTCTTTAGTTCTTTGCCACTTTCTTTGACTGTATGCATGCCTTCTCTACAATCTTCAGCCGCCTTTCTGAAACTAGCTGAAATTACTGAAACATTCTCTAACTTAGGCGCCATAGGCTCACCCTCAAGGCTGTCACGAATCAGCTTTTCGAACTCAGCTTGTACTTTGTCCAACTCAACATACGTGCCATCTTCAAGAAGATATTGACACGGAATTTGAACAACAAAACCGCTGACAAGTGCAAGTACTCCAACCACATCGTCTTTCATTGAAAATAACTTGGTAGAAATCTTCTCACATATTTCCATTTTGAGAAGGTGCTGCTCTCTCCAAGTAAAAACTTTCTCTTGATCCTCATCAATCTCCAAGGCATCGTATGCAACTGACAACTGAGACACAAGAACACGATCCTTCGCTAAATTCTCTGCAACCGAAACCTCGAGCAACTGAATACCCTGACAAAGTTTATGTGCATCACTCCTCAACTGATACAAATCTGCAAGAAGACGTTGACCTGTAGCAACTAAACTTTCAATCCAGTTGTCCAAAAGCTCTGCCATGATCGAATTAACTCATCCGCAGCCTTCAAGACTCATAGTGTATTCTGAGGAAGAACAGGCTCTCTACTTGAATTTCCGTGAACAAGATCAGAGATGTACTGACGAAGTTGACTATTTTCAGCCTTAAGCAATGCCTTATCCTCTCCATCCTTCGTGATGCGTTCTTCAAGATTATTGGTGACGATCTTAAGAAGAGTCACATCTGTCTCTCGAGTGGTCCTGCCAAGATTTGCCTTAGTAAATGTAAAGTCACCAACTTCGACTTCATCTAAGCTCTTACCCTCTGGAGGAACAGCAACTTCTATAACAATCTCTGATTCTGGAGTCTTCTCAATATGCACCTGTTTCTTAATCTTCTTGTTCGACCTTCTTTGATAAGGTTCACCGAACTCAGATAAATCAAGGTTGTATGAAGGTTCTCGCCTCTGTCTCCCCAAAGACTTCTCGAGCCAACAAGACTGAACAATATTCTCAATTCGAGGAGAGACTGTCCCTGATGTATCAACTTGTGGTGGTTTAGTTGTCTCCGATCCAACTCGAATTGGTATCTCAGGCTCAGAATCAATGTCAATAGGTTGTATGTGAGGCGAACTAGGAGGTTCAATGTGAGGTTCAGCCTGAATGACTGTCTCTACTGGAGTCTCAGGTACATTCTCAACTTGCTACTGCTTCCTCTTACCAGTAGCTCTCTTTCTCGTGTTTCCACTGAGTTTAACTCCTTCAGGAGGTATCACAATAGCCTTGACCCGAGGTCTTGACCTAGAAGTAGAAGGCAACGAAGAGAAATCCATTGGCGGCTCTGTCACAGGAACTGACTTTCGCTTCCGTTTACTCTCCAAGAACAACTTGCTAGTCTTGATAACCGATCTAGAAACCTCCTCGATAGAAGTATTCTCCTTAGCATACCAATCTGGTGAGCGAAGTGGCTGCCGAGCAATTTGATCTTTAACATATGAATTGAGAAGAACTTCACCATCATCATCTGATAGACCATCAACATCTTCCTCTCATAGGTAATCGTGAGAGTCAATTCAATAGTGAGCGCCTACAATAGGACGCATCACTCTTAACCTCGAATCTATATCTCTCACAATTAGCTCCATAAATCTTCTGCGCCGGGCTTTTAAGTGTGCAACTCTGAACCTCGTTTCAAGATAATGACCGAGGATCATAGGGAATGTCTCTCCAAGATGAGTTTCCTCTTTGAACTTGAACCTTCTATCTTGTTGGATATAAGCTTGGTGACTGTAATGCGATTGTATGTGAAAATTCCTAAATGTAAATGGAAAATTAGCCACGCCTTTGCGACGACAAGTAAGAAAGAAATAAAACATGCCGCATCTCACTCGGTGAAACTCCATGAAGATGATCTTGTCTGAAGGATACCTCGGCAACATTAGGGGTTCTCCAACATATCCATAAACCCGGATATATGTGAAAGTAGGGAACTAGATAAACCAATCCGCCCAAGTGTCCATCGCTGATTTTGCCTCGGCAGAAATACGAATGTGCATTTCGTTGTCAAGATCTCTAACTGTTCTCATAGAAAAGTGATCATTCACTGCTCGGAAATCTTGCTCGGATTGAGAGAACTCCAATTGAGGATAATACTCATGAACTCGTTGAACACTGAGAGTGCCATTAGTTTTCAGATGCTTGTAGCTGCCTTGGAATGCAACTAAGTAGACCAAGTATGATATCATATGAAACTCATGATACTTGAGAAAATTAGTAATCTGCTGATGTAAGCAATCACTAATCAACATAGACCAGTCAAAATGCTCTGTACCATCAAGAATTCTAGTAATTAGGTAAAACATCCATGAACGGAAAGTGCTAGCATCCTGTTGACCGGTAACTCGATTGAGCAAAGTTATCAAAACAGCAACTTCGTCCTTGAATTCACCACAACCAACCTTTTTAGGCATGTTAGTCTTCTGAACTTTCAGCCATTTCTGAGCCACCTTTCTCTGCGAACGTTGTTGATCACCATCCCATATCTTCTCACAGGCCTCAATAACCACAGTAAAGTTATCTGAACGAGGAGGAATAGCAAAACATTTCTCTATGTCCTTTGGTTTGATATGCAAACAACTCTCCCGTCAGCTGATCTGATTTGTCGTGAAGATGAGTCATAATGCTTGATGCAAGCAAGAACGAACTCGAGATCAAAAGTAGTAACAGGAATAGATGCCGCTGCCAGCAATCCGAAACGCTCAAGATTTCTCAACGAATTGCTGCTAACACCCTCCAGACTGTTCAGATTAACCACTAGATAAACATGATTCAGGGCTGTATCTTAAATTTTTACAAAATTATGCATAAGAGCCGATTTGGCCTTATAATCAATGAGATTGAACTGCATTTTGAAAATGAAGACTTTTGACTGTAAAGTCGAATATACTGAACACTTTCTGAAAAACTGAAAATCTCTGGACAAGGCTAAAAATAGCCTATGACGAAAGAAATTTTCGAAATTTTTCTGAAACGTGGGTTTTGTGTAGAATCGAATTCTAAGACAACCCAGATAGCTTGATTCTCGAAAAGATGTGTTTTAGACCCACATGCAAAGAAATTCTCGGAAAAAAGCACAGAGCTTCATAATGAAGACTACGGGGCGATTTTCTCGAAAAAATCTAAGACATGGGTTTTGCTGCAAATATTGAAGTATGTGAACCCAGATGATCAGATTCTGAATATAAGCTGGATTTCTTTGACATGCGAAGAAAGTACCTAAGATGAGAAATAGAAGAAATAAGACAGAAGATAGAAAGTTTTGTTTGTTCTGCTTCTGTAGAATTCGCCAATCTCTTTCTGGAACTTGATGAAACCTGCATGCAAAGTGAAAATAAAGTCTGGAATCTTCTTCCTTTGATCAATCTGAATCCGTTGCTATGAGGAACGCTGAATTTTGACACCTATAGCACCTTTAGCTTGCTGGTCACTTAAGAAGAATGAATATTTCAAAGCTTGAGATGAAGAAATAATGGACGCCAATGCTTGAATAAATAGACTTTCATCAATAGAATTCGCACAAAGCACTAAAACCTTGAAAAGTGCGCTTGGCTTGTGATTGGACCTCATCTTAGTTAACTGAAACTAAAACAAGCTAAATAAAGCGCCATGCATTAGGGTTTTCCCTTTTCAGTCTTCAGTTGACAACACCATGCGATTTTGACTTCAGTTGACAAATCTTAGTTGATTTCGCTATCCTTCACATGCTTTAAATTCACAAATTAGAACTAAAGCGTCCCTTTTAAGACTTCAGTTGACATTCAAGAAGATTCGCCAACTTCACACTCATGCTTCAATTCTAAAAATGGCGACTCTTTTGGAACTTCAGTTGACAATGAATGCATTTGCCATACTTCACAAAATTCATGATTCATAATTTAATCTAAATATGGCGTCCCTTTTCAAGACTGAAATTAAAACTCCAGTTGACAAAAATGAGGCGCCTACTTCACAAAATCTTCACAATTTTAACTAAAATCGCCATGCATGTGAAATCAAGTTGATTTTCGAGTATAAACTTCTGTTAACTCAACATGCAAACAAGTTAACTCAACATGCAAAGTTGTTAACTGGACATGCAAACTAGTTAACTCGACATGCGAACTGAAAGATCACTCAACATGCCAATATATGAACTGGAGATGACAACCCAGAAAACGTTCAGTCTAACTGCAGTCAGAACTCAAGTTAGGGCACACCAGTTAACTTCTTTCGAAAACTCAACTTTGACCTCTCAGGCGAATTCCAGACTTAGCCAATTTTCATGAAAATTTAGACTTAAACCTCTGCCGGGTCCTCTGTTCATCCTCCGACACATGACTTCACCGATTCGATAGACAGTGCATCGCAGAATGACAAAACTCCATCAAAAGATACCTTGAGAATGTAGACCATAAAAACATCCAAGGCTCAAAACCAACTTTTCAAAAGCAGCGCTTTTTTCCCGTCACCAAATTCTCGCCTTCATCTCTCAACGGCGGGAAAAATAAATCCTTCATAACTTCGCTTTACCCATTTTCAAGATCGATCACGTTCATCATGAGTCGACTTCTCTCACACGCATAACCGCGAAAGGCACATCTCCGTAAAACATCATCCGAGGGGTGAAAACAGGGCCTTTTTGAAAAGTTGCTCTTTCATTCCAAACTTAGCCATTGAACCGACTTCAAAACAACACAAAACTCCCGGACTAGTTGCCGACATCCTCCGATCCGACGGAACAGTAAACGGAAGGCTAAGCATAACACGGACAAATTAAACATCTGAGATCATCAAAAAGAAGGCGTTAAAGGCTTGAAAAGTTCAGGCGCCTTCCTGAAAAGGTGCTCTTTTCTCCATTTCATTGATATTCTGACTAAGATTTGACCCTACGTTTGACCTCAGGTTCAGGCACTTCTGCAACTCAGATTCACCCACTGACGGATGCGTCGCGAAGTTTGAACAAATATGAGACAAACATCTTGGGTGGCATTTAGCCAAAAACCTTCATTTGACACCTCAAAAAGATGGGCGCCTTTCTCAAAAATTGCTCTTTTTTCCAGTGTTAGCCAATTCTCAATTTCCTCTCGTTTTGCGCTATATCTTCCATAACTTGCACGAAACAGATCCGTTCGACAGGCCTAATAGCCCATTGCGAAGCTAACGTGATGTCGGACAAATGTTTGCTGGAGGTGACAAACCCTAAAAACAGGATTTGAGCCCCTAAAAGATAGGGCGCCCTTCTCAAAATGTGCTCCCCTCTCCAGAGATAGAAAATTTTGATGATTTTCGTTCAGATTTTTATTTTCCTTGGATTTCTTCAGTAACCGACTGACATGACACTGACACCAACTCCATATTTAAAAAGCCCAAAAATGCCCTTCTGACATCACTTTAACAAGATTAAGACTCAATTAAGCAAAATGCCTTAGTGAAGCAAAAATTTTGGTTTTGGGTACAACATGTTGGAGCATTTTGGTATGGATAGAAAGATTTTTTGTAGTTTTTTGATGTGGGTTTGGAGCTATGGTTTTGGTGTGTGGATTTCTTGATTTTGGTGAGAGTTTGTTGCTGTTTACTGCCTTTTCTGAGGTCTGATACAAGTTTCTAGAGGTCTGAAACTTCATTTTCTGAGCAACTGGAAAGAGCACATTTGAGTATAATTTTGTGGTGCTTTGGAAATTACATCTGGATATTGTTTCTTTGGATTCTCCTTGGTTGGGCGTCCATTTCAAGCTGCTGTTTGAAATGTATTGAAGAGCTGGTGATTTATTGGAGTTAGTCGCCTACCTTGGGATTAATGCCACTTTTTGGGTATTGGGGCAACAAGCATGTAATTCTGGTCTGTGCATTTCTATGGTGAAAATTGCTGCTAATGTCACATTGTCAGGTTTGAAATATGATTGTTAAATTTCAAATTTCAGTTGTTGAGTTGCAATGTTTAATTGTTGATGTTTCGTAACCTTATTTCCTTAGCATGTTCATGAATATTTCAATGTATACACTCAATGAAGTAAATGGAAATCAAACATAAAATCCTTCTACAACTTCTGTCTTATTCTGAAAACGATACACACAAAAATAAAATAAAATAAGGGGCAACCATTGCATCTTAACAGATTATTATGCAATCTTGGTTAACTTTCTGTGTGCTGTTTTTGTAATACTTTCTTCAGTCTGCACATATAATTCTCATTTTATGATAATAGAAACCCTTTTGGTTGTTCAATGTATACTTCTTTGTCTAAAGTGCCATTGAGAAAGATTGACTTAACATCCATTTGATAGACTTTAATTTTTTGAAACAAGCAAATGCCAAAAACATTCTGATAGCTTCTAATCTTGCAATAGGAGCAAAGGTTTCTTCAAAATCAATACCTTCAACTTGAGTATAACCCTTGCAAACTAACCTTACTTTGTTTCTTACCATTTGACCTTTTTCATTTAGCTTATTCTTAAAGACCCACTTGTTCTTTAGCTGAATTCTCGTCCCCTCTTCTATCCTTTTTGCCTCTTCAAGTTGAATCTTCAAATTGATAATAATCTTTTCTGATTCTTCAAAGACTTTGTGATATTTTTGTCTTCAAATTTCAATCCTCTTCTTCATATTTCTGCAGCTGCAACTTTTGTTTCAAATTCCTTTTCTTAAGCTTCTTGATTTCGCTTAAGGCGCAAATGAGTTCTTGATGATCCACTTCTCCATCCATTTCGACAATTTCTTCCTCTTTTGAATCCATTTTTTCTTTTCCTTTGTCTTCACTTTCCAAGGCATCACTCATTGTTTCTATTGCCATGAATAGAGTTTCTTCTCTATCATCATTGGAGATATTTTCATTGCTCTCCTTAGATGAGCTACTAACTTCTTTGGAATAAGGCTTTTCTTGTGCTTATGGAAGTTCTTCTTTCCATTATTGTGGCTCTTTTAGTATTGATGATGTTTGCTCCCTTTCTTTATGTTATGATCTTCTTCATTATAACTATTTTCATTTTCTGCATGTGGACACTTAGCAAAAAAGTGTCCTACTTTTCCACAATTAAAGCATTTGTAGGGTAGCTTACCTTTGTATTTCCTAGATCCTTTCTTGAGATTTCTCACAAAATGGGTTTCCTTTGCATCTGATTCATTGCTGGAGTTGTCGCTTGATTTGGGCTCTTTATTCTTCATCTTCTTTGCTTCTCGCTTAGATGACTTCTCCTTTTCAGTCCTCATTTCATATGTTGTGAGGATCCTATGCAATTCATCCATTGTTAATTTATTTAGATCCTTCATCTCTTCAATGGTGGAAACTTTCACATCAAATCTCAAGAGAAGAGACATTAGCACCTTTTGCACGATCATTGAATCTTCTAGTTTCCTCATGAGTCTGTCTACTAAGACTCACCAAATTTTTTTAGTGACCCTGCTTGTTAGTAGGGGTATGTGCAGGTATTTATGTGAGAGAGATCCTACTTCATAATTTGGAGTTCGTACTATAACTTTGTGGAGAGGCAAATGAGTGGTAAAGAAAATGTGAAACTTTTGGTTATTTAACAGTTGTCCCGTAGCTAACTCATATTTTGAAAATATTTGCTTCTGCTATGGTTGGTTTCAATGTGAAATTGCTGATGGGTGAGAGAAATGGACCATGAAATGGTAGACAGAGGTTTAGGGGGCATTCCTTAATTCTTAGGATGATCAAGGGACTCTAGAGATGCTAAGGCATCCCTTGTGAGTTTCCTTTTTGGGGATGTGCCTGGTACCTCATTATTTTCCAGATTCTTGGGATTGGGAGGGGACATTTTGTGCTTGTCTCTGAGTATCTGGTATGTCTCTGTTTTCTGAGACAACTTAAAAACCTAGGGTTTGTGTCCTTGGGGTACATTGGTGTTTATCCATGCATTTAGCACTTCTCAAAGTGACCAAATTATTAAACTAACCTAGAGTAAAAAATAGTGTCCCCTTTTCCTAGGCAGTCATCAGTTATTGAGGTTAGTCTATCACTTGGTCTGCGTGGACTAACGGATTGGTTAGGGGACTCCTCTGAGGGCGTTTGTGATTGGTCAGTCAACCAGTTGAGCTCAATTGGTGTTTCCAAGGTTATTGTTGTGTACCTTCCAAAGCATGATTTGGACACTTTATCAGTACTTAGTACTTTTAGTAAGTTACAGGGTGGTCAATGTCTTGGTCTGTTGGCAGTATTTCTATATTAGGAATGTTGGCGGATTCTCACTATGGTTTTATCTTGGCATTTATCATGGTCCTGTGTATTAAGTTTAAATAACGTTAATAATAAAGTTAAATTAATATATTTAAGTTCATGCGTTATTTATATATTTTAATGAATTTATGATAAAGGTGATATAAGAGGGTTTTTTAAAAGATTATTTTATTTCATAAAGTTGGCGCCAACTTAAAGGAGATATAAGATAGGAAATAAATTAAATAAAAATAATTTTAAATTGCCAACTTGGGCGTGGGAATTGGAGGGAGATATAAAAGCCATTTTGTGAGCTCATTTGCACATTTACGTTTGGAGAAAATTGATAAGGGTTTGCTGGTTGAATTTGAAGGTCTGGAAAGTCTTGGCTTCTTGAGGATGGAAACCCTCATGAGGAACAATATGCTATAGGAGTGAAAGATCTCCCAATGCTGCGTGCGGATAGCTCCATTCAGGGGTTATGTATTGCACATCAACGCATTCAGGAAAAGCTTCAATCTGGGGTTTGAAGAATTTATGAAGAGTTTGCAGATATATTGATCATTAGTTTCAGAGTTCTGGTTATTTTTTAGGGATAGCCTGGAATTGTTTGCAGAGGGCAATTGCAGGAGAGATTTACTTTATAGCTGCTGCTATTCTTTTTCATATATCTGATCCATCATTCCAGCTGTACGAAATAGGACATCCTACACTTGCATCTACGGGGGCATGGGGCATAATTGCAGATCATAAAGTTTTGGCGTGGCAAATGTGACAAGCAAAGGGCGTCAAACCAAGCTTGGCATGGGAAATAGACCAGCCACAAATTCCTTACTGGAGATGTCTTGTAGAAGGTGCTGCATCCTCATTGAATGGGCATATGACATTAAGGCTGGGCAGAAAAGCTGATTGTGGAGTTTAGTTGAGTCGTGGAGTCTTCCAAGCTGAACGTGGGGTTGCAAAGGAGCTGTCGCAAGTCCTAGAATACAATCTCATTGGTTATTGTTGTCCAAACTGTGAGTTGGAAATCGCTGATTGAAAACAGGTCTGAGTTAATCATTGCTCATTATGTATGCTATTGAATAATATTCATTTTCCGAATTGTGAACTCAGAAAATCAGTATTGCATCTCTGCTTTTAATTCCAGAATTACTTGGTATTAGCAATGAGAAAATAAGATCTAAATTCATTGCGTTTTAATTAATGAGTACTGTATTGTGAAAAGAAAGTCTGAAATGCATGAAATCAAGAATGCATATAGTTTGACAAATGTTCCATATGTCAAACTGAGATAGTCAGAAAGTGATTTGTTCCAACTGGGGTGGGACATTGCATTATCAAACTAACTTAGAGTAAAAAATAGAAGGTTATGAGTTTACAGAACTTGAAGAGGGTGATGGATGAGAACTATGCTGGTGATATGATGATTTATGATTCTGTATTCTCCCTATTGCTACACCTGCACATGATTCTTGAATATGGTCTGCAACTTGGCATTTTCTTAATCAATATGTTGGAAACTATGTATCTACAAAATCCATGAATCTTATATTTGGAATCTTTGTCTCACACACACATGTTAGATTTTCTCTTGTGCATGACATAATGCTCAATTCCTATGTTGGGGAGTTGAGAAGACCCTTTGAATGCATCTGACTATTCATACTGAACTTTCAAGAATCATTTTTTGAGAATGCTGGAATTTTGTGTTCAAGGAAAGAAATGAAAAGGATAAGAAAATAACATTAATGTTCCCGAGTGACTAAAGTAGGTCAATGGAGTTCAAAAGTAGAGCTAGTTATAATAGCAAGAGGGGTGTTAGAAGACCTCCAAAATTGTTTTAAGCAACAAAGAACTCTTATGAGGAAAATTTTGGTAAAAGAAGGATTGCTATTTTCCCTGCTGTAAATAGGCTATAGATATAGTTTGAAAAAAATTAATTAAAATAAATTCCTATTTCAAGTTTGGATATTGGTTCTTTTTCTGCATTACTAACACATTAGACTGGCTTTCAGACTTCTTTGGCATGGACATCAGGTTATGTATCGACAACTGGCAGCTTGGATGGTCTACGGTATTCTTCAAGATCAACATGAAGAATTTTTTATAAGCAGGTAAATCGTTTTTGGTACTCCTATCAGACACATTTTTGTTTTATAATCTGTGGAAACATAATTGTAGTAAGACCAAATCATCATTCATAATCAACATGGAGAATTTTTTATTAGCAGGTAATATATTGTTGCTACACTCATTAGATGCATCTTTGTTTGACAATATGTGCAAACATAATTGTAGTAAGACCAAATCATCAATCATAATCAACATGAGTGTTTTTTAGCAGGTAAATCGTTGTTGATACTCTTATGTGTCTTGTTGGATGTATTTTTATTGTACCATCTCCGTGGAACTAATTGTAATAAGACCAAATCAGCTTCTTATCAGAGAAGCAAAAAAGAGGAACAAAATTAGAACATTAATTCTGCTTAAGCAATTTAGCAAGAGAAAGAAATGAAATATATATATACAGCATTTCAAGGTGCACTGCATAAGTGTTTGTATTTAGTGTTCGGAAATCTCAGTATTCAGAGAATTGTAAGATCATTTGTAAGCATTGACATTGCATAAATTGTGGATGGTTAATTTATCCATGGGTTGCAAGGAATGCCACTAACTTTCTCATGGTTACATTTGTTCTTCTCCATACAATTTTTTCTCTTTGAATTTTGGAGAACATTTGCATTGAGCATTAATAGAATTACATAGGCAGCAACTCAACTGGTGTTGATGTAGGTCTCTGTCATACTATATAGCCCAATGAAGAGTAGGCTAGAACATATACGCCTGTTTCATTCCTATTTTACTTTGGAATGCCTTTCTAAATGCTGCACATTTTCAGTCTTCCTTATTTTTTCCTGAAGTATAGGAAGTAGCAAGAAAACTCCCATTTATTTCCCTACATGTTCTTCAAGATATGGATGTCAAATGATTGTGGCATGTTTATGATGGAAATCTAGGCCTCACACAAGCACGCTTGCTGAATACTATAGATACATAATGGTTCATTTTCTCTATATTCTTTCTGGTAGTTTGAAAGAGAAATTAATGCTTTACAACCAAAAGTTTTCCTTAAATCTTGATTGAGGATGAGGGGCATAAGGCTGCTACACAAAACTTG
>VDFB02024784.1:0-25925 GCA_007258455.2 Sequoia sempervirens | reverse complement strand
CAATCCTTGCAATGGAATTGTCTGCAAGCTGGCTTGGGTGATCTTTCACTCCTATACCAAGCTATTCTTCTTAAGGGGTTTCGTCCTCAAAAACCAAGAGTTTCCAGAATCTTGAGTCTCCTGCAAAAACCCTTTACAAATAATTTTCTCCAACAATTAATTTGCAAAATGAGCTTTCATTGCCCTTTTATATTTCCATGCTCAATTTGCATTTTCATTTCATTTCATTTAATTTACTTTCATTTCCCACCTTTCATTCTTTTATTTTTGATGCACAACTTAATAAAATAACATCCCTTTAAAAAGTCACTTATATCTCCCTTTTAAATTGGCACTTAACTTAATATTATAAAGTGCACGTTAAAATCACTTTTATCCTTTTAAATATCAAGTCCCCTTTTAATATATTTTAATAACACATAAAGTTAAATTATTTAATTTAACTTTATTATTTGACATTATTAATATTAAATGCATAGGACTAATATTAACCAAAATAACTCTAGGATATAATTATGCCATCATGCCAAAAATAGTAACTCCGCCTGCTGAACATACCCATGACTTACTATAAATAGTAAGTATGAACAACACATCCAAGTGATTTACTAAAAATAGTGAGTGTGTGTGAAAGTGTCCAGAATGGCCTCCAGAGGGCACACCACAAATAAACTGGGACACTGAGCTGAAGAGTACTGAAATAAACACCAAAAGGCCTGCTGAAGAACTAGAGATCAACCTCAAAGGGGCCTCTTGAACACCCTGTTAGCCTACAGGAACCAGTTGGTAGACTAACCATTGCATTAGAACATTGCCTAGGAAAAGGGGACATTACAGTCCGCCCTCCCCAAGATTGCTTGTCCCCAAACAATCCTCACCTGGATGCCCTGGCCTATCACTTGAATGCGGGGATCCCATATCAATCTGTAGAATGCCCAACAACATATCCTCTGCATCCGCTGGGTAGAGATAAAACCATGCTCAACATCACTATAGGCAACTACCCCAATGGAGAACTATCTACCAAACATAGGAATCCTTGGATGCCACAGCCAAATTGGAAGTCCACTATTTCCCACACCCGCAGACTTCCACTGTGCCAGTCTGATATAATCATCACCAAGCCAAGAGTGGTGATGCAACTCAACGAGATCCATTCGAACTAATGTGCCAAGCTTGTTACCTCTTGGATCCCAACACACCAGAACCTCATATCCATCAAACATGAGAAGATGGAAATAACTCAAAGTGCTAGCATCACAACACCCCACTCCAAACTCTGCAAATCTCTGTGGATGTGATGAGTATCCCTCATAGGTGCCGAAAACGGTGTAACAACTCCTCTTAGGTTGATGATATAAAACAAATCAACAGCTTCGTGACTGGAAATCCAACCTATGGGGATGCACACAAAACTATCAAGGTCATAGGGTGCCAGAGTAACAACCCTCTACCACTCTCCAATGTTGAGGAGATGATGCAACTCTCCTCCAAACTCCTGAACAACGACTGTCCTCCAAGGATTACGAAAGAAAACCTTATCCAAAGAAATAGGACAGCTGTCCCCTACCAATTTATGGAGTAGAACTCCAACATTGCAAGCTGGACTAAGAATGCCATCATGCTTACTGAAACCACAACTTCCTTGTAGCCTCACTTGCAACAAAAATTCCTGAAACAAGGAAGTTGCAAACTCTGCCAAGGACACATCTGTATGATGAAAATCTGATCCCTGACCCTGTAAACAACCATCTGAAAGTAACAGAGTTGGGTACCCTCAGTCTTTGGTTCCTTCTTCCAGAGATGGAAACACTCCATCCCACAATGGATTATATGAATCTAGATATGGAAGTCCCAACTAGTACCCTTGTCTGCCTTTCCTCCAATTGTGTTGACCACAGGGGGTACTCCACAAACTTGTGTGTGCTGTCGAAATGAGTTAAGGTTTGGACAACCCTATCCTCATTGACTATCAACTGCCCCTTGAGTCCTGGTGACTCATTAGGCTCATGCCTACCATCCACCTCAACCAATGCAATACCCAATTTGCTGGTAGATGTAGGAGACATGCTCCCACAAGTAGACGCCCTGCAATCCTCATGCAGATAAGATGGGACAGCGTGATGATTCAACACACTAGTCACACAAGACTCTGCCTCCTCAACACAAGACTCACGAATAGAAATCTCTATTCCGCTTATGCAGAGACTAGTAACCTTGTCACCTGTAGACGCCTGCACCTCACTACTAGCTGGTCCACAAGGTGTATGCATCTTTGCCTCTGTCATGTCTGTATCTTGAGCCCTTAATTGGCTCTCCCATAAAGATGTCTCATGATCCCTATGATGCAAGTGGTGTATGACCTCAGAAATGTCAAAATCATACCGGTCCGCAATCTCATGCAAGTCCGAAACCTCCTCGTGCTTGACCATCATAGGAGGTTCTCTTGTCAAACCATGAGTACCACTCTCATCCGCATGTGTCATGGAAGCCCTGAAAGACTGAATTTCTAGTGTGGATGATGTTGATTGAGCTGAGCTCAATTCCTCATGGAGCTTGTCTATTTGAATCTCCGATTCTTGAAGGGTCTTCTAAGTGCTCTTCAGAGAATCTTTGGTACCTCGAGCTCGTAGGAAAGCTTTTCAACCTCCTCCTCTTTCCCTTTCAATGCATCAAAGTAGATCTCACCAAGCATGAGTAGGTGATCTCTATCTGAGAGTAGCTGTAGGTAGTTGGTCTTCGTTACCATCAATGCCTCTTTGAGTGCATGGAAGCCTAGAAGGGAAAGTTTTTCAAGATTGTTTTGTATCCCTAGAATCCTCCAAAATACTTTTCCATTAGTTGAAGAGTGTCATCAAAGTGTCTAGTGGTTGCATCAATCTGGTCTTCATTCACTTTTAGTTAACCTGCCAACTAATTGGACTCCTGGGACCCATCACCTTTACGCAAATTTTTTGATTTAGGATCAGCACCATGCAACACTAAATCGGATTTGTTTTCAAGGTTGGTATCAACACCAATTGTGTCAACAACGCCATCCCCTATGCACAAATGTGTAGAAGAAGTTAGGACAATAGTATGGTCAACAATAGATCCATCCCAAACAAGGTCCTTCATAGGCTTGGCTTGAGGCTCAAACCAAACACCACCTGTAACCTTTTCATTGAGATTAAATGTAGAACCTTCATCATTAACTGATTGGAAGGTTCCATCATACCTGCTCACACTGTGCCCATCAATAGGCATTGAACCATGGGATGTATCATACTGAAAATTGATCTTGTTGCCTGTTGCAACATCTTTCCCATGACTGAATTTTGCACCTTCAAGTGAAGTTTTTTTCTCAAACATCCTCCTAATGTACTTTACCAAACCAATCTTTCCAAGTCTCAAGATAACAACTAAGTTCAGAAATTCATTAAAAGAAACTTGTGTTTGAAAACCATCTAGCATGCTTTGGTACTCCTCAAAGAGTTGGATGGCTTCCTGTTCAAAACCTTCCTTGATTTGTTCTTCACCCCTGTGCTAACCCATTGTCATACTCTGAATATTTCTGATTCACCCAATGGATGGTAGGTTAATTGTGCTCTGATACCACTGAAGTGTCCCACCCCAGTTGGAACAAACCCTTTTCAATTTTTCCCTCGATTCTTTTAGTTTGACATTAGTGGCAATTTGTCAAACAATTGGCAAACTCAATGGACTATTTCACTTTTAGGGCGGTGTTCCGGGGGCGCCGAAAAAACAACGTTTTCGGCGGGGGGACGGGGACGAGAGGGAGGACAGGAACGTCCCTCCCCTCTCCGCGTACCGCCCGCCCCGTCCCCGAGGTTCCACCTTTCGCTGAAACAGAAACGCCATGGAAACATGGAAACGCCGGAATATGTTATGTTAAAAAATTGAAAAAGTTAAAAACATTTTAACCTAAGTTTTATTATACTTCATTTGATGAAATATCATTTTACAGTAGCAGCCGCAGGGTTTTTCGACTGGAGTCTGGTGCATTCGACTGCATTTGAGGTATTTCATTTTTCGAACCCTTCGTTTTGGCTCGCGATTTCATGTACATTGTATGCAAAATGTTGAAACCTGGTTTTTTGAGCGCCACAGAGATGTCCGCTCATGGAATGCAATGGTCGCGGGGTTTGCAGAAGCCGCGCGACCATTGCATTCCATGAGCGGACATCTCTGTGAGTTAGCAAATAAATTAATAATAATTGCAACTGCAAGCTGCGCGACCATTGCATTCCATGAGCGGACATCTCTGTGAGTTAGCAAATAAATTAATAATAATTGCAACCATTGCATAATTTGCATTCCATGAGCGGACATCTCTATATATGAGCAAATAAATGGAATCAGAAATTAGAATGCAATGATTGCAGGATATGCAGTTGTTGTTGCAGTGCAACAACAACTGCATATCCTGCAATCATTGCATTCCATTTGAATTTTGAATTGAGACTATAGAGGAATTTTGTTAGATGTTGTAGTTGCAAGTGCAACTGCCCTGTAGACATGTATGCAAATTTGCAAAATGAAAATGCCAAAATGTGGAAGCATAGCCGAGACATGTTTAACTTTTTTACTTTCTGACAGTGTGCCTCAACTTCAAGGCTCAAAGAGATGTCAATATGTCATCTCAATTCAAATGGAATGCAATGATTGCAGGATATGCAGTTGCTGTTGCACACTGCAACAGCAACTGCATATCCTGCAATCATTGCATTCCATTTGAATTGAGATGACATCTCTTTGAGCCTTGAAGTTGAGGGCCTTGAGGCACACTGTCAAAAAGTAAAAAAGTTCACATGTTCGCAACGGCAACTGCATATCCTGCAATCATTGCATTCCATTTGAATTGAGATGACATCTCTTTGAGCCTTGAAGTTGAGGCACACTGTCAAAAAATAAAAACTAAAAAAGTTCACATGTCTCGTCTATGCTTCCACATTTTGGCATTTTTGATTTTGCATACATGTCTACAAGGCAGTTGCAAGTTTGCAATTACAACATTTGACAAAATTCCTCTATAGTCTCAATTCGAAAAAGTAAACCCTGCGGCTGCCACTGTAAAATAATAATTCATCAAATGAAGTATAAAACTTCACACTCACAAACAAAATTCCTCCAATCATTGCATTCCATTAGATGACATCTCTTTGAGGCACATTGTCAATTTAAAATTTAAAAGTTAAAAACTTTGAAATGGAAAGTTGGAAACATGATAACATTGATAAATGATAAGTGATAACATCATATTGTTTTTTTATTTTCATGATTTCATCTTTTGCAATAAATTATAGAGGTCTGATTTTGTTTTTAAATCTTTTTTGCAGCCTCATTTGACATTATCATAATGAGTTCAATCAATAGAAGTGGCGATGAGGTTGAGGGTGAGGAGGTTGAAGCAGAAATTGGAAGTGGAAGTGGAAGTGAAAATGAATCTGATGATTCAGAATTTCAAATAGAAGTAGAAGAGGGTGAACATGACTCAAATACTCAGACTCAAGCTGAAGCAGGTTCTATTGAGAGTAGAAGAGTCAAAGGTAAATGCCCTTCAAGAATCCTCCAAAGATATGCCAAGGGCCCCTTTGATCCAAAATCACCATTAAAACAATTTGCAACTAAGATGCCGAAACAGCCTGGGTCACGTGGGGGCACTAGAAAGTGGGTGTGCCATCTTTGTCATCTTGACTGGTTTGGGAGCATTACTAGAACTAATTCTCACTTTCTTCTTATTCGAGGCAAAGGTGTAGATGTTTGTAAGAAGGTGGAAAACAATGCAAAGTATAGAGCTGAAATTTTAAAATTATGGGGTTCGGATGAGGAAGCAACACCTATGACAGCTACATTGGCACATAGGAGTAAGGCTGATCAGATTGCAGCAGTTTCTACTTCTACTTTGCAGAGTCAAAGGCCACCAAATCCATTCAGTTCATGTGTAGGAGAGCCTAAGGGGAAACGTAAAGTGGCATCTTCAAGTTCACATCCATTGGCAGATTTATTCAATGCACAAGCAAAGGATGAGGCAGATGATGCTATTGGCAAATTCTTCTTTGCCAATGGCATTCCATTCCATGTGGCTCGCTCTCCTTATTACAAGGAAGCTATGTCAAAGGTAATAAGGGCGGGACCATCATATGTGCCACCAGGGGAAACTAAGTTGAGGACAACAATCTTGGATCAGAACTATTCCAAGATTAATATTTTGATGGAGAAGATGAAGAGAACCTGGGTCTCAAGTGGATGCAGCATAGTCATGGATGGGTGGTCGGACATTAGGCATCGTCCACTCATCAACATCATGGTCACATCTACAGCGGGCCCTTATTTCCTTAGGGCTATTGATTGTTCAGGGCATAGCAAGGATGCTCATTATCAATTCCAGATTCTCAAGGATGCCATAGAGGAGGTTGGGCCACAGAATGTGGTGCAGGTAGTGACAGATGCGGCCCATGTGTGTAGAGCTGCAGGGAAGTTGGTTGAGGCAGCCTATAGACACATTTGGTGGACTCCTTGCTGTGTGCATGCTATGAATAATGCACTTAAAGACATGGGTAAAATCAGCTGGATCAAATCAATTGTGAGTGATGCTAGAGATGTGCAGATGTTTATCTGCAACCACCATACTTCACATGCACTTTTCAGAACCTTCTCCAAGAAGGAATTCCTGAAACCTATAGAGACTCGGTATGCATCATACTTTATTCTCTTGGAGAGGATGCTTGAGTTGCAAGAGCCATTGCAAGTAATGGTAATGACAGCAGAGTGGAACCGATGGCCTGAGTCGAAGACACAGCAGGGGTTGAGGGTTAAGGAGGTGGTGAAGAATGATGTCTTTTGGGCTGATGCCACATATATTGTCTCCATCATTGATCCAGTCTTCAAGGTTATTAGATTTGGGGACTCTAATGCACCTTCCCTTGGAGAGGTATACGAGTGCATTGATTCCATGCTTGATCAAATGAAGGCTAAAGTGCGAGAGAAGGACCCCACAATGCAATTCTACACCGAGCACATTTATCCAATCATTCAACATAGATGGGAGAAGCTCAACACTCCCTTACACATGGCTGCCTATGCATTGAACCCGAAGTGGTATGTGCCACGTCCCGGCAGAATAACACCTATAGAGGATGCTGAGGTGAAGGAAGGGTTCATGAAGGCCATTGACAGAATGTATGATCCTACAGAGGCCAGCTTGCTTCGTACCGAGTGGACAAAATTTGCCACTCTTTGGGGATATTCAGAGGCGGCCAAGGTAGATTTGGAGACTATGTCAGAGGAGGACCCCAAGTTGTGGTGGACTATGCATGGGCCTAGATCTTTGATTACTACTCTAGCCATTCGTTTGCTGTCCCAGGTTTCTAGTTCTTCTGCTGCTGAGAGGAACTGGTCCACTTATAGCTTCATCCACTCTGTTAAGAGGAACAGGCTTACTTCTAGGAGGGCAGAGAAGCTTGTGGCTGTACATAGTGCCTTACGTCTAGTTGACCGCAACACAACTACATACAAGGAGAGTCCAGCAGCCAGATGGGATGTAGAGCCAGAAGAGCCATCACAGATAGATGATGATCCTACAGAGACAGGGCTGGTTGGTATTGGTTTAGATGAGCTTCAGCATGCGGAGTCTAGCAGTTCTAGTGATGAGGAGATTGGCATGGAGCTTGGAGATGATTAGATCATTAGCAGCATCAGGCCATTAGCCTGGAGCCATTTTGATTTACTATTAGTCTATTAGTATTTACTATTTTCAGTATTTTGTTACTTGTACTCTGTTTTGGAAGTTTGAAGTTTGAACATTGATAATACAGTGATACTTGATTGTAATTATCAAATTATGATTCATGAATCATGATTATGAAACTCAAATTATGAAACATATTGATATAGTTCTTGTTGCATTTCCAATGTCAATGAAATGATATATTATTGCAATGTGTTATTGTGTTTAGAGTTTAGACAATTAAATTATTAATCTTTTAAGTTTTAATTTTCAAGTACTATATGTATTTTAGCGCCACCCCCCCGCCGCCCCCCCGCCGCCGCCCCCCGCCGTCCCCCTCCGTCCCCCAATTTAGGCCCCCCGTCTCCCATCTCGGAAACACGTCCCCGCCCCCCCCGTCCCCGTAACTCGTGGAACATTGCTTTTAGACTTAGGCAGATTTCAAATGCATATATTAACTCAGCAAATAAGCAATTCACAACGTTGCAATGTTTTCCATTTTATAAATCAGTCATTACATGAGATAATAAGCATTAAACCCCTCCATATATACTTTCCAGAATAACAAAATAGGTAGTGATATAACTCAGAAATGCATATCAGATTTAATACTCAGCAATAAATACCCGTATTGTATTGACAAATATTAACTCAGAATGCTTCAGCTCAAAGGGAACAAGATACTTTGATTCTACAGTTTGATATACATACATGCTCATGGCATTCCATCACCATGAGACCACATTTCTTTGAGGCATTTCTTCAAACAGTTCACTCCCTTGTCTATGCTACCACATTTCTCATACATGTCTACCAAAGTATTTTATCAAACAATTCACTGCCTTGCTGCTATGGCTAAAAGCCTAAAACAAGTACTTTCGAACAAGCTATGGATGCATGGAAAAAATCTATCAAAGCATAATAGTAAGCAACACGCTATGGTCTCATGGTTTTTTTTTCATCAGCGTGATTTTATTCACATTTTTTTGCAAGTTATAAATGCATTTTTTGGCAATTTTGCTGTTTGAAATGGGAAAAAATCAGGGGAAAAATTGTCCAGCCTGCAGATTTTTTAAAAATCGGGATTAATTGGGATTTTTTGTAGATTTCTGCTTCTATGGTCTAAATGCTGCCCTGTTTTGTTGCAATCAGAAAATTTGAAATTGTTAAGTAGTATATGATAAGAATATATGATTTCAATGGGCATTATCATTGTATGGAAGGGTATTATCATGAAATCGACTGAATTTATTAATTGGTATTATCCCTATATTGATTTTAGAAGGGTTCTAGATTGGGGAAATAGCCAAGGAGTAGGAAGACCTCTTGTCCCTAAATCTACTTATTTGAATAGAATTAACAAAATTTATAGTTTTGAAGATTGTATTACTTGGTGAACTGATCTGTAAACATCATTACCTTGGAATATATTATTTAAGCTAAAATTTGAAAGACTAAAAGTCAGTTATGGTTTTGTCTGCTGGTATTGTTTATCCATATTTTGAATGTCCAGTTATCATAATGAGATGATTGGGACATTTTATACTGTAAACATTATTGTTGTTGGTTTGCATTCTTAAGTGCATTGCTTGAGTTGATATACACTCTCTTTTGTAACATTTGTGATCAATGGATATGTACAATTGTCGATTGAGTGGATTTAGGGGACATGTTAGACATGGAGTAGCCTTATTGGCATACTAATTAGTGAATGTTATTGCCTTGGAATCATATTTATTATTGAAACTAATGTTAGTACAAGATTGGTCTTTGGATAATGTTTTATCCATCTTGTGGAATGTCAAGATATCAGATAAGATGATTCGAAGACAATTTGTGCTATGGACATTAATTGTCATCGATTTGCATTCATAAGTGCATTGCTTAGTCGAGTTGCATGCTCTTCCATAATTTGTGTATCAAATGGATGTGTGCATTGATATAGGATGCGTGAGCATGTAGGCATGATAGGTCATCAGTGATTCACATAGTGAGCTAGATTCCATCATGCATGTTGGCCTCACATTGCTAGATCCTTTGTGATGGGTCGGGTTTCTCCAGTGGAGTAGCACGGGGAAGCTAGTGCTTCATGGTAGGGTGGATATCACCTCAATGATGCTCTCTCTCTTCCTTCGGTTCTATTATTTATTTGCTTACAGTTCTCAACTTGCTATAAGAGTAGCATGGCTATTATAACTGGATTGTTACAAATATCGTGAATATGGTTTCAAGTGTGTGTGTAAATCTGCATTATAATGGGAAACAAGTTGAAGTCTATAATTCATGTTAGAGTACTCTAAATGAATTCTACACTAATTGTGATAATTGTTAAAATTATTTATAGATTCAAAAAAAAATTGACTCCTTTTAGTTTGGATCTACATTAGCTTCATGTTCATTGATTTCCATACTTTATTAGTGTTTAATTGGGTGGTTGTTACAAAATAATTGTGGAACAATGTAAAAAGTAGACGTTTCATCAAATAGTTGGAAAACAAACTGCAAAAAAATTAAATTACTTGGATGATGCATCAGCTGTAGAAAATATTAGTAACATAAATGCATTTGATTGTAGCTAAAATTAATGATGCAAAATCTCTGAATATAACAGCAGCAATCTTCTTCAATATATTTGAACCAGCAAATATGAACTTGCAAAAATTTGAATATCAACAATATTAATTTGCACTGTTCTCAGAAAAATATTACATCAGCCGAAACATTAACAGTTAATCATTTTTTTGCCTTTGAAAATGTTGTCAGAATGATATTATCCAAAGTTACAGCCACCTTTAATGGTAGAACTGCTTAGGAAAAGGTGTTGTAAACTGCTCAAATAATATCCAGCAGCTAAAGAATGCTGCGACCCCCTTATTCTACTAAACATCAACAATAAAACTTTAATATAATATCAAGGTGCTTTCCTTAAATGAATCGCACCTTTATCCATGAGCAATAAACTTGAAGATATAATGCTGCAACCTCTTAAATTAATCACCAAAGGCTGCAGTAAGGTACCAAGGATGGTTTGGCAGCACAAAAAGAAATATTCTTAGTTTCAGCAATAACAAATATGTGGTACGGCTGAGCAACTAGCTATTGCAAACCACTAATATTTTATTAATCTTAGTCATTGAAAATTCATTCCTCCATACATACTTAAAATGATTAGCATAAAAGCATCTCATAAATCAGTAGGAAATTAAACACCAACTGAAATATATATTGAAAATTCCACTCAACAAGAAACTAAAATTGAAAAAACTTTGAATTTGCAAGCATTCAGCTCTGTGCTCTTTGGATGAAACCATTCAAATGGCTAGGAGGGTTTTCATTTCCAAAATCATCTTGCCAAAGGGATTTTGTCATTAGGCAAACGAAGAACGCATGTTCATTATCTAGAAGAAGAAATTGATATATTAATAAGAAGACCGTTTTGTGAAACCAATCCTCTTTACATAGCTTTTTTGAGGGAATATGATATAAATCTATATTCTTTTATGTTTTTTTCATCAAGTTATAAAATATAAAAGTGTCATTTTAAACACTCACTTTTAGGACCTTGGGCCTAGCAACACTTTTTAAACTCACTTATAACAACCATTTTAAATAATTAAATATAAGGTCACAATTTTTTTTTTTTAGATCGGTGAATGTTTTTTTACTGGAGCTATGAACTAGTGAGGCCACAAACAGGGGACCTCATCCCCGTCGTGAACACACAACAACCAACTAGACCCGCTGTAATGTCCCTTCCTTAGGCACAACTCAGACTATAGCGGAGGTTGACCTACTATTAGGGTTCCCGTAGGTCAGCAAAATGGTTAGGGGACCCAATTGAGGGCTGTGGAGTTTAGTTGGGAGCCTTATGAGCTTTTCAGTTTGGAGTTCAGTTGATGAATCCAGGGTTAAAGTGAAAATATTAAGGTTTGCTTTAATGGAATAGTAAAAGGTGAATAGTGACTGAAAATCATAAAGTGAATAGTGAAAAGTGCCCCATCCTAGTAACTCAAAGTTTTTTTAAAAAGTGACCCTTTCTTTTGACGAGGAAAGACACTCAAGGAGGATTATTTTATTGATTTTTATCAAAAAGTCCATGAAAGGTTATAAAACAATCTCTGTTGGGCTCCTTTTTGAGCATTCTATTTTCATTTTGACAAAAGCAATTTGCAAGTTGAGCTCTGGAGAAGGGTTTCAACATTGTTTCAGCCTTCTGGGAACGAAAACTCTCAAAGGCTATCGTGAATTGGACGAGAACCCAGTTCACCTTTGAGGAGGGCCTACCTTGGGTCTTCATTTGGGCTTTATTGGATGAGTTTCAGATATATATTTTTCAGATCTGAGTTTGCAGCAATATTATATCAGCATATTGCAACAAATCAGGGGTAGCCATAAGTAGGATAGGCCTTCTCAAGGCCTTGGTGACTCATTTTATACCATACCTCAACTTGCTGCATCATTTCAAGATCACAGGCTTCAAACCTTGGGTGCTACAAAGGGTTTCATACCAATTATTGGATTTGATTTGCATATTCAATTAGCTAGAAATTCATATCAGACCCTGGGGTAGATTTGTGAAGCTGGGAAGAAGCTGAAAAGGTTTTGTCTTTGCTGTTCAAGTTTATATCAGATTGTATATGCAGACTTGTAGTATGATGCAGACTTGTAGTATGTACAATATCATTTGAGCCAATAAATTCATCATTATTGCTCTCTATTTAAGTTGTATGATTTATTTAGGTTTTAGTAGGAATTTCCTTCCTTCTAGTTTGCAATATTGTTGTATAAATCAACATTCAACAAAAACACTAAAAAATCAGAAAAACGCAAAAACAAAACAAAAACAAAACCCTTCCTATTCCTGGTCAAAACTTTGAAAAGACAAAACTTAGAAAATCAGATTAGATTTGGGTTGGGGATCTTTCACCCGCGAGCACAGTAGCCCAACAAGGGCATAGAGCCTGCGAGCACACCAACCTAGTGAGGGTTTGGCTAAACGCTTGTGACATCACCGGCATGAACGTCGCAATAGTTCATAATCCACGAGCACACTGGATCAACGAAGGAACAAGCCTGCTATAACAGTAGCCCAACAAGGATTTGAACCTTGGTGGCAATATCAACAATGCCATAACTTAACCAACACATAGCGGGATCAACCCCAGTCATTGTTTTAAAATATAAAGTAAAGTTACTTTTCAATAATTTAAATTTAATTATTTATCTTTTAACCACTCCATTAGCCTATGGAATTTTTTTGAGGAAATAGGTTAAGAGTTTTTATTAATATTATAGTAAAGATGGGGAGATGACAACCTTGCGGTGCAAGGGAAGAGCATACACACCCTCAAATCACACAAACAAGTTCTTTAAGCATAGAAATAGAAATGTGAGGTGTGGAGACAAGTGTGTACATGGGATGCTTTTGATTCCCAATGTCACCTTCAGTGCGAGGGAAGCACACCCTTTAGACAAACTAGTCAACAAAAAATTTAATTTCCTTTAGACATGCAAATGAAAACTAACAAAATATGTCTTAAAGTTATGTCTTGGTTGAACAAAGCTACAATAGATGTTAGTAGTATTATGTTAGGAGTGGTCTTCAACAAATGAACTTGCAACAAGAGGCTAACAAATAATAGAAAAATATGATAGGGATCTTTGCAATGATGAGTGCTAGCAACAAAAGTCCAAAAACCTAAGAAATGATGAACTGGGAGTAGGTGTGCTATTACACAACATATATGCCATTGAAAGTGTGTATATGTTACATTGAGCACTTGCGTTGAAAGATTAAAACTAAGGATTGTAGAATGCAAAAATGATAAATAGATTATAGATATGCTAAAACAGAATGCACATACACTAAACAAAATACAAAAACGTATAGGTTAATGCAAAAATGGTGAAAAAACAATGTAGGAACATAAAGGCGCATACAATACTAATCAATGCAGGGCGGGGGGCCTAGCTCGATTGGCTAAAGCATCATGTTGCAGGCAAGAGGTCACGAGTGTTAGTGTTTTGTAGCTTTAGGAGATATTTTTCTCTTAAATAAAATTAAACAAAGGCAGGTTGGTGTAATGTCCCCATTTTAGCTATACACACTTCGGTGACTGATAGCCTATTTCCGGAAGCCCGTAGGCTCGTCAGAGGAAAAATTAGGGTTTCCTATTTTATAGGGGTTCTGATGCATTTCTGATGGCTTGTATGTTAGAATTTCATATGCATGTCTGGTGGGGTTTTTTTTGGTTTTCAGAGAGCTTCACAATGATATAACATGCAAAGTGTGTTGAGCAACTTTTCAAAATTTACTATTTTTAGTAAATTCTATTTCTGGCAGTGCCATGTTGGGCAGTAGCATCAGCAGTCAACTTAGTTTCCATTTCAGGCAGTGCAATTTGGAGCATTTTTGGCTTTCAGCATTTTGAGGCTCATTTTGGGTAAAATAATTTATTTTAAGTCATTAATGTTATAATTTCTTATTGGCCTCGTTGGCCTAGTATTAATGACTTAAAAGTTGTTTTAAAAGGTGACATTTGAGGGTGGACGCCTCATTGAGAGATTATTTAAATATTTCTATAGTAAATATTTCTCCTCAAGTCTTGGATGCCTAGAAAGGTGAATATAATGTTTTAAAAATTAAAAATATTTCAAAAGTGAAATGCGTGTCCCTTTTGGAGGAAGATGGAAAGCCAACAGTCACCTTCAATTCTATAAAAGAAGGCCTTTGCTCTCTCATTTCTTATCTTTGGAAAATATTGTAAAGTTATGCTACTGGTTTGAAATCTAGAATCCGGCTAAGGGAAAGCTTAGCAAGTTTACTCCATTCTTCGGGCCTGAAACTATGGTTCCCTAGATGGTCTATTGGGAGTGTGCTTCATCCAGAAGTACATATTGAGCATTATTGTGGAGTTTTGGTGAGATATTTCCAGTTTTCATGTTGTTGGTTATGTTATGGCTGAAAGTTGTTTTCATTCACGACTCTTTAGATAAATTTAATTTCATTTTGGGCATTGAAGATATCTATTGCAAGGTTGAAGGCGACCCTTTTGGCAAGTTTTCAGATTTTATTTTGCTGATTCCAATTTTTAAGAGCAAGTTGACCCTCTTAGAAGGCCGTACCCTTGCTAGAAGGTGTTGGAATTCGTGCTTGAAGTTTTAGATGGAGTTTTGATGTTGTTTCAGTGCTTGATCTTGGGTGCCATCCTCCATAGCTGCAGTTGCAATTTATTTCATATCAATTGGAGGTATTTTGAAGGAGTTGTGATCATTTTATTAGTTTACAGTTGTTGGTTATTCATTTTCAATTTGCTGGTTATAATTATCAGACTTCTAGAAGTTCAGATTTTGATTCATGTTTCATCATTTGAAAGATAGTTAATTGTGTGGGAACATCCAGTTCTTATGTGCTTTGAAGCTATTGTAATTTTCGTGTAATTTTGCAACTCTTTCTCATATTGTAAGACTGTAAATAGTAGTACTATTGCAGTCCTTTATTGCTGTAGTTATTTCATTTAATTTCACATTAAGTACCCCTGGATGGTTTACCGCCAGTGTGGAGAATGAATTTTTAATCTTTCTTTGTACCCACTATCAAGTGGTGAATCCCCACTCTTAAGTGGATGCCTGCCGCAGCGGATGAATTAGTTAGTTTTGAAACTTCCATGGCTGGTTATCCGCCTAAGTTTATTTCAGTTTGTAATAAGTACTCCGCCATATGCTATCACCTCGCCTTCCAAGGATCTTGGTGAACATTCTTGGCATTAAGTTTTAGCTTTTCACTTGTTGCATTGATTGTTTGATAATTTCAAGAAAAAAATTGACTAGCACATTTTAGTTGGTCTTTCCTTTTGTTAAACAAAATATTATATTCAAGGTCGGCTCTAGAGGAGAGCACCTAGTTTGGTATATAAATGAGAAGGTGTCTCCTCATTTGATCATCCAATCAATTCATTCCAAGTTCTAATTCCTCCAACAGCAGGTCTATTTTCTAAGCAGCAAATTAGCATCAAGGAGAATAGTCAAATACTTTGTGTATTCAAGAAATCGCACTATATACAAGTGCAGATCCATTGTATGAGTTTGGCCTTTCTAGGGCCTGATTTTGAGTGCTGTTTCTGCACTTATTTTTCTGATTATAAGAGAATATTTTTGCTGGGTTTTTCTCCCTCGAGTAGGAGGGTTTTCCCAGGGTAAAATACTGTGTTCATTGTTCTATGTGTTGTGATTTCTGCTTATTGCATTTCTAATTCTGAAAACTAACATGGTATTAGAGCGGGTTTAGGAAATCCGATCAGATTTGACTAAGCAAAAATTGCAGGGTTGTGGGGAACTTGAAATAATGACAAATCTTTGGAGTAATATTTTATTGGAGTTAATTTACAGTTTTTTGCATATCAAATTTAATATAGGGAATCAAAATTGTTGCTCCTCTTAGGCAAGTTCGATTATTTCAAGTAATTTATATTTTGAAGGGAAAGATTATTTTATTGATCAGGAACGATTTCTATAAGGGAATCGCAGCTTATAAGTGAGGTCGACTATATTAGAAGAGGGTCCGATTTGGAAGACATTTGTTGTATCATACAATTCTAAAGATAATTCAAGTGACGTGGTATTATTTATCAATTTGGGTAGGTTTGCTTGATTTGGTAGAAAGACAAAGTCCAGGTAGAGCCAAATCGACATTGTATTGGGAAGGTATCAATTGACTCTACAATAGTGTCAAAGGGGAAGTTTGAGATAAGACGAATTCTGGGATTAAACAAGAATTTAGAGGACGACTGGGAGAATATCATCATTGGGGAAATTCGTGAATATTGTATTCAAGGAAGAGTCAAAGAGACGCTTGTCAGAAGGTGCTTGGGAGATGCCTAGACACATCATTAAAATATATATATGATCAAGACAAATCAAAATATCATAAGCTGCTAAAAGCGTTTATTATTGGGGTTATGTAATAAGACAAAAGCAAAGTCTGCCTCCCAGTGTCATAATAGATAGAATATTTGTTTGTCAAATACATCAAATTGTTTGGAGGAGCCGATATTATTATCAGGGGCATCGTTTGGTCTTCACGCAAAAATGGACAAACGTTAGAAGGCATCATCGAGTTTAAAAGAAGTCAAAGTCGTGAACTTCCTTAGAAACGACAAGTAGGTGGATATAGAATATCAGATATCATCTTATACTAAGTATGGAGATTTATTTTTGGCCGCTTCCATTAGAACAATCAGGAGCTGCTTAATCTTTCAACGCAAGAGTCAATAGATATATTCTAGGCGCCGCCATTCAACATGGGGTGTGGTTGATATTGTAGTGAAGGATCAAGGAATCGATATCAAACCTGCTGGGTTATTGTTGGAAGCATTTAATTGAATTGTTGGTGTTCGGCGAATCAAGATTTGTTGTTCTCTAATTACTGTGGTTGTTAAGCAATTTTATTGAACCCGTAAATGTGAAAGAAAGAATTCTTAATGTTGGGCAGTTATCAAGATGTTATCCAAGTTACTGGAGCTTAGTGGACATTCTGGAGATTAAATAAAATCTTGGGGTTGAGTCTTCATTATCAACTGGAATGTATATATAGGAAATTAAAGGAATGAAGGTCCGAGATGGTTCTGGCAAGATGTTGGTGACAACAGTTGGTATGAAAACAAGATGAGGGTAAATTGATGGCAACATTGAGTGAAGGTGGTGAAGATGAAACATTGCCACAGGTCTAGCTCAATGGTGTACCAACAATAAAAAGATAAGTGTTTTATGTTTGTACCTTTGAATAATGATCATGGATTTAAATAATCATGTAGTTAATAATATTTCATGCAATGACATTGGGAATAGTGAATCATGTATGCTTCTAGTTATCTTATATTATTGGTCTGTATATTCCTCTTCGGGGTAGTTTGATTTTATGAACTATTGTTAATCTCTTTAAAATGCAGGATGGATCGAGGAGCAAAAGGATGATGGATTAATTATCAGAGATTGCATAAGGAATTCAAAGGGAGGAAGAGCTTGAGGCATCATGCTAACTGGAGAAATGAACAAACACGGAGACATAGCTTGCAGCCATGGGACTGAGCTGGTGGCACATAACTCTCATGATTCTTCACTAGAGACATCTCTCGAGGGCACAAGGTTGGGTTAGCCTTGGATGGAGAGTTTGCATCAACAAAGAAGATTGAGAAAGATGAAGACACTAAACAACGAAGAACCTATATAGATTGTCATTACGATCAACTACTTCAAAGAGGAGGAAATGACATTTAGAGGGAGTCTGACAAACCAACAGAGGCAATCTTGGACGAGGAGGTTAGGAGGCTGATGCGGGTACTTGGAGCTCCAGAGGGAGTCACAACATCATGAAGATTTGTTGTAATGTATATTTCTCTGAGACGGAGAAATATGAGGTGAAAGCCCATGTAGTGTATATTTCTCTGAGACGGAGAAATATGAGGTGAAAGCCCTTGTGATGGATATTTCTCTGAGACAGAGAAATATGAGGTGAAAGCCCTTATAGTGTATATTTCTCTGAAATGGTTAAATATGAGGTGAAAGGCCTTGTAGTGTATATTTCTCTGAGACGGAGAAATATGAGTTGCAAGTCCTTGTACATCTTTGAGACTGAGATGAGATGTCATGTTAAGAGACTCCATGACGAGGATATCTTGTACATCTTTGAGACTGAGATGAGACGTCATGTTGAGAGACTCCATGACGAGGATATCTTGTACATCTTTGAGATTGAGATGAGACGTCATGTTGAGAGACTCCATGACGGGGATATTTTTTGTACATCTCTGAGACTGAGATGTGTTCTTTTCACAAATGCATGTAGCCATTGTGAACGTCATGTTGAGAGACTTCATGACAAGGATATTTGAAAAATAACTCCCTAGCTAAGAGGGAGTGTTAGTGTTTTGTAGCTTCAGGAGACATTTTTCTCTTAAATAAAATTAAACAAAGGCAGGTCGGCCTTTCCTTTTGTTAAACAAAATATTATATTCAAGGTCAGCTCTAGAGGAGAGCACCTAGTTTGGTATATAAAAAGAGAAGGTGTCTCCTCATTTGATCATCCAATCAATTCATTCCAAGTTCTAATTCCTCCAAAGCAGGTCTATTTTCTAAGCAGCAGATTAGCATCAAGGAGAAGAGTCAAATACTTTGTGTATTCAAGAAATTGCACTATATACAAGTGCAGATCCATTGTATGAGTTTGGCCTTTCTAGGGCCTGATTTTGAGTGTTGTTTCTGCACTTATTTTTCTGATTATAAGAGAATATTTTTGCTGGGCTTTTCTCCCTCGAGTAGGAGGGTTTTCCCAGGGTAAAATACTGTGTTCATTGTTCTATGTGTTGTGATTTCTGCTTATTGCATTTCTGATTTTGAAAACTAACAAGGTCTAGTCTCCCCCCAAACCCGTGGTACCGAAGGGCATGTCGCACTAGCACCAGCGGTCACGTGAAAAAAGTTTACCAGGTGCACTGCAATTTATAGGGGGACGGATACCTGACTAATTCCTGTAGTCTAAAAAAAAAAAAACAATACTAATCAATGCGCTTGCACCATTGTGTTTGTAGGTGTGCTACATGGTAGTGTGCTTGTGCTGAAACCTGTACAAAGAACCTTGAGCATGCATGCGCCATTTGGGTAGTGCAATTGTGCCATGGATTGGGGTTTAGGGTTTAGGGTTTGTTTGATTGTAGTTGTGCTGGGTTAGAGTGTGGATGCACCAAAATGTAGAGCTGATGTGTTGTTACACAATGCACCTATGCCAAACCGAAGAAAACAATAATTCCGTGAGAAAATATACAAAAACCCTTAAAAACACAAAACAAGGATACAAATTAAATTGGGACGTGGTCCCATTAGGCATGTTAGATTAAATTCACTAAAATATAATGTAAAGCAATAGGAAACAATGCATAAAACAAGAATCTTACTTTATTCCTAGCTAAACTTTGGATAGAGCAAAGAAATGAAAACAAATGGTAAAAGAGAACAAGCTTCATTGTTGACCAAGTGTTGTGCTCAAGATGATTGGTTGATTGTTGAAGATGAATTGTTAGTTGTTCAATCCAATAGCATAACCTTGCTTTTCATCCAATTCCTCTATTGTAAAATAGTTTAAGGGTGAATTTATAAATTTTGGATGAGTGATGGATGGATGAGACTAGATCTTGTGCAATGGAGGGATGTGGTTGAGCTATATGCAAGGGAGAATGAAAGGTTGACAAGTGGCATTATGTGATTAGCACACATGATTAACACAAAGATTGGGAAGGGTTGAAAGTTGGAGATTTTTTCAAGTTTGATGGAGGGTGAGGATTGAAATAGGGTCTTTGTGGAGCCATTTGCACTTGGAGCATTGTGCATTTCAAGCCATGTGGAAGATTAGACTTTGTTTATTTTTAACAAAGTGGAGGAATGTGCAAATGATTAATGAGTTGACTAGACTTGATTTGTTTATTCAGCTTGTCAAGGGAATATTGGAGATATGGCGAGGAAATATCGGATTGCACATTTGCTTTTTGTGCTAGTTGCAAATATTACTATTTTCTTCTTGTTACTTTATGTTATCAGATTCCAGATTTGCTTCTTGTGTTAATTGCAAATATTACTATTTTCTTCCTGTTATCTCATTTTTCTATATATATTCTTTTCTTCTTGTTCAAGTTTGGGATGGAATTTCTTTGTGAATCTTCTTAGCTTTTGTCTACATCACTGTTGTTTTATCTGCCAATTGTATGCATTGAGTGGCAACTTAACATTTTCCTTTCAAGATTGATAACATAATTTTTATGTCATCGTTTATGCTAAATTTCACAAGAATGAGTTTCCAATGTGATAAATTGAAATGAGAATGGACTCAAATAACGATGATAGTTCTTGTAAAGGTTTTTGTGACTTATAGTAAATTTAACAGTTGTCATTTCAACATATATGTATTTATGGTTTCATTTAGACTATTCTTTTTATTGATATAAGGTTTAGGCGCCAACTAAGGCATATTAGTCCTTTTGATTTTAAGGTATCTCTTTGGAATTTCTCATGGATTTGCCATGTGCATAAGCATGCTCGACTTGGTCTTGAATTACTTTTCTGATATTTTCTAGGTACTATTGTGGGTTGTATTTCTTTTTGGTACATCCTTGTTATGATTGTACATATGCTTTTTCAACTGTAGACAGCATGGTGGGGATTCAGATGCTGTTGATAAGTCATCTGAAGATGTACATTTGGCAGATTGGCATACAGGGTTTCATGTTAACTTGGTATGATCATCTACTCCTATTCAGGCATATCTTTTTATGTTATGTCAGAATTGAAATGAATTTGTTATGCGGTTACCACTTTATTTTAAACATTATAATCAACATGGTGCCACTTCTTTTTTAATCCATAATTTCTTAGAATTAAAAATACAAACCATTTCCTCTATTTATAGTCAAACCTTATCTAAACTACTTTTGGCTACCAAGAAAGGCCACTGGTGAGGGTTATGGCATAACTAGAGGAATTTTGAGTCCTTTTCCTTGGAATGCTATCATCTACGAATTATGTAAACAGTAAAACTACTTCAATGGAAAAGTTAATGTTTACCATGTCACTTTTATTGGTTCCTCCTTCCAGGGAAAGTTATTGATGTCAATCCCGATTCCACTCTTATGGGATCAAAGTCTTTTGAAGACCAACATAATTATAAGATGGCTAGATGCCTGAAGTTAGCTCTGCACCTTTTTCTGGCCAATAATTTGAAAACACTAAGTACAAAGCAGAGAGATTGTGATCTTTTTCCTTTAGCTGGTTTCCTTATATATTCAATTAGAATAACTGAAACTGTTAAAATGTCCAGTGGGGATTCTCTCAATTTTAGCTTAAACTAGATTTTTGTGGAGGTTTAATTGTTTCAATGTTTTTGCAATTGCCTTGTTTATTAGGAAAATTTGCAGACATTATATTTCTGCCTATAACTTGAGTTATTGCATGAAATTTGTATTATGCCCTTTTTAGCAAGGATTTATGGAAAATTTGATAGTGCCTTATATAGTTTATAGGTTTTCAACATCTCATTTCTAGGAAGATTTTCTCTGAGCTATCGAGCATTTACCATTGGCTAATTGAGTACTACTTTCATTCATTTGCAGTCAACCCATATTAAGCTTCATCCATCTCCAACTACTATTTGTTTGATGTTGTTCAGGAGATGAAACCCGATTACATTCAAATGCAAGTTGCAGAGTCCATCCTTTTTGTAGGAAAGGCAATTAGAGTTCTGCGCAATCCAAGCCCATCGTTTCGAAGCCAGGATTTGGGATCTCATCAACAGGGCTCAAAGACTTCAAGCAAAATGTCTGCAACAACAGGAGGCTTTCCCTTACAAAAGGATTCTTTATTGGCAGTGAAGCCTTTGCATGATGCCAAACTTCTTCCACAATCTGAAGCTGATAAAATTGCTGCAATGCTCCAAGAGTTGAAGGTAAATTTTTCCACAAGATGACAATGGTCAGTCAAAACGATTGAGGGTTATTTCAAAATTTCAATATGATACTAGATTTGGAAATTGATAGTATATGATTGATTTGAGTGAGCAGTTCATATGATCAAAGTTATGAGATAATTTCACTCTTCTGTGAATTGCTTTTTAAAATATATTGTTTATATATTTGCATTTGAAATATCACTTTTGTGGTCATTTCTTAGTGTCAGATGTAAATTTTCCATTTCGTTTCAATTTGTAAATGCAATAACTTTTTTTTTCTTTAACTTTTTATTCACTGATGCATATGCAGGATTTGCCTGAATTCCACAAGCGCTCATTTGAATATGCTATTGATTCTATTCGAACTATTGCAGCTGCACATCTTTGGCAGGTTTGACAAAACAGAAATGTGAAAAGTTTCAATTAGTCATTTTTTACAATGATTATCTTTTATTATTGATTGGGATGTTTAATATTTTGGTTTCTTCTGCTGGTTGGTTGTAGCTTGTTGTTGTACATGCTGACTTAAATGGTCACTTGAAAGCACTCAAAGACTACTTCCTCTTAGCAAAAGGGGATTTCTTTCAGGCAAGTCCTATAGATTGTATTTTAACTGCAAACTGTCATTTGTTAATGTAGGATGTGAGCATATACATGCATACACCTTATGGCTGTATAATTGAAGATGAACGAAATTGCACTAGTGTTAAATTAATTTTGAATTAAGGGTGATAAATGTAATTATTAGCAAGTGGTTGCAGTTAGGGGAGCTGATCTGAAAATTGGATCTTGTTCATGATTGAGAGGTTGGTTTCTACAGTCAAAGAATCCAATTAAGAAATAATTCCATGTGGAAAAGTCATTCTGTCAGTTTGATGTATTGAGAGGATGTCTATAGGGTTGTTGAAGGTTAAGGGTAATCCAGGGCATCCTGGGGAAGAAGACAATTTTGGATCCAATTTTAGCGATGCATTTTTCCTTAAATAATTGCAGGTTTGCCCCTCAGCATAGAGCAAAATTTCTTGAAAGTCTCATCTGCCCCGGTGAACATTGATCTGCCCCTACTGTAATGTCCCTTTTTTTTGGTGTCCTATATTTTGGCCAGTTGACCCACTTACTATTTTTAGTAAGTGCTATTTTTAGTAATTGGTCTTGGCGACAATGCAGTGTAGGGTTTCTTGTTTGGATAGTGTGTGGCAGTTGTCTAGTGAGCTTTAATGTTTTGTGCCAGTTTGATATTTGGGAGTACTTACTATTTTTAGTAGTTGCTATTTATAGTAAGTCTATTTTCAGTAACTAGTCCTAGCATCATTGCAGTGCAAAATTTCCATTCTTGGCAAGGGGTGAGTTTTCTCCATGGTCAGAATTATTATTGATTAATACGTCACTAAAGTATTAAAGTTGTTTTTTAATAAAAAGAGGATATATGCTTGGGTTATAAAAAGAACCCCTTGGCCTAGTTGCGCAACGTTGTTTTAAAAGAGGGGCCATTGTATTTCAAGTGGACGCCTAGAAAAGAGGTTTATTTATCATTTTTAAAGGCTAATGTTATGCCTCATAAGGTGGGATGCCTAGTTTGGGCTTAATGTCAATTTTAAATTAAAAATCAAAAGTGGAATTTTGGAGGCAAAAAGTTGGACGCCCCTCTTGGGGTAATTTCATGTCATTTCATAAAGTGAAATGAGAGGGAAATATATTCAAATTCAAATGCAAGTTTCCCTAATTCTTCCCCCACTTTATAAATATGAGTTTGAGCTCTCATTTGCATATGGAGGATTTTTCAACTTAAGAAAATTCTGCTGAATTGTTTCTAGTTTATCATTGCAGTTGGTTGAGGATGAAAACCTTCATCTTTAGTGTTGGTTTCAGTGGTGGGAGATCCACCCTAGCTGGAGGGAGTGATTCTACATCAGGAATCACCATTGATTTTCAGGAGTTTGATTATTCCAATTTTCGAATATGAAGTTATATGAGGTATTTTGAAGTGTTTCTTTTTGGATTGTTTGGTGATATAATTTGATGCTCTTTTGGAGTGTTACTTCTGTGGTTGTTTTTGGTCTTCCTATCCCTGGCCATACCATTGCCCTATGAGGTTGTGCCCTACAATAATGTTCGCCTAGGTTGAATGATAGGCTGGAGGATTGTGGGTATTGGATATTTAGAATTGTCTTGGCTGGGCGCCCTGATTCTTGTTGATGCAACCAGTTAATATGCTAGCTCTGAATTTCCTTAAGCATTTTGTCCAGATTCAGGCCATACAGGTATGAGACCCTTGTTTGACTGAAAACTAAGTTTTTAGGCAATTGAGGGGTCTGAAAGTAATCTGTTTAGCAGTGCCCAGGACTGAGTTTCACTCAGCAGCAGCCTTACACATTAAAAGGGTCATTAAGAAATTTAAGTGATTTATTCAAGCAAATCATCCCTGTCTTGACTAGTTCCAGTTTGAGAGGGCATGACTTATATAACAGGTCTGCTAATGTGGAGATTCCTGGTTTTTGGAGGCCTGGAGAGGTCTGTTGGTGTCTTGGGAAGAGTTTATATTCACTGAGTTATTGGTGCCTCAGTCCGGTGTGAGAGCAATGCAATTGGTTTCCAATGATTCAATGTTGACAGTCACAGTTTCAGTCATTCTTAGGGGTGCAGCAGCAGTTTTTAAACATTATCAGCACTGTTGAAACTCACATTACAATGCTGGGTGGTTAACAATACTCTTTAGTAACCTGTCAAATGCAAGGAAGCTGTTTTGTAATGCCTCAGACAGAGTGAAATCACAGGTGCTCTGTTGACAACCTTGCACAGTCAGCAACTCTCTGTAATCTCTGTTATTTTGAGATAGTTATTTGCTAATTCATGCTTGGATATATTATGTATATGTCCTGTTAAATGGAAAGTGAACATCCTTGTTACATGTGCAATTTGAGACTATATCATATGACAATTTATGAATGATATGTCAGCGTATTTCCCATTGTTTATCATAGCTGCTCTATAAGTATGTTTAAGATTGGTTACTGTTGGGTCTTATGGTGAAACTTGGTCTGGATTAAACTTCAAAAGAAAAAATCTGGGGTGCACATTGCACCTACGAATACTGATCTTCCTCAGCAAACTGTAATGTTGAAATCCATGAATAGGGGATGGTCAGACATGGTACGGAAATGGAAGAACTTATGGTTCCGTTGCAACTTCCATTGGTCAAGGTTTTTGCTGTTTGTTACATGAGAGGTTCAAGCATCTACATTAGGAGTTTTGCAAGCTGTTTTGGGAGTTGGCACTCTTGTTTACCTTTCATTGGAAGATGAATTATGCAGTTTTAGCCATTGTTGGATCAGGGCTTGAGATGGAGCAGCTTGTGGATGGATGGATTAATCCTTGTCACTTGTTGACCAGTTGTAATGGTTAGATTTAAACTAACATTCGTCCATATTGATTGTAGTTGACTGGTTATAGTGATTTGGGAGAGTGTTTACTCATTCAAGCTGGATTTTTCCCCCTTTTTGGGTTTCGCTAGACCATATCTTGTGTCATAGTCAGTGTCAAGTGTCTAGCTTCTGTTCTTATGTTTCTTATTGCTTTGGTTTTGGTAATTACTAGCATATTTATGACTGTCCTAGGGAATTATGGACTGTATTTATTATTTCCCACTCACTTGAAGGTTGTATGAGTCATAGTAGCAAAAATGTTTTGGGAAAAAAATTGGCAAACCAA
>VDFB02024783.1:405471-472259 GCA_007258455.2 Sequoia sempervirens | reverse complement strand
AAGGTATTTAATTAATAATTAAATACCTTACCCTCCTTAATCCCCTTTTCATCAAATAAATTAAATAAATATTACATTTATTTAATTCCTCACATGTCATTTTCATCTAATCCTAATCCATTTCCTAATCTTTTCATTAAGGATGTGCACATGCCTAATCCTTGATTAGGATGTGTCACATCCTCCAACTTTTGCAAGTTGGCTTTTAATCCTAAATTAACCCCTAATTATCCTCTAATTACTGATTAGCTTTCTCCCACTAGTACCTTGCACAACTTCTTTCCCCAAGGAATTTTAATTTCTTTTATTTATCCTAGATTCTCCTCTTCCCTATGTGAATTTCTAATTCACATTCTATCTTCCAAGGCTTCTAGAACCTTCGACTTGTCACATCATCCACATGTGACCAAGTCCCACCTTTTGGGAGCTCACCTTTTATCCTTTAGACTCTCCTAAGAATGTGAATTTTTAATTCACACTTATATCCCCAACCACCTTTCCTTTTCCCATGTAGATTTTTGAGGAATTCCAAAATTCCTCAAATGTCCCTTTCACTCCCACTTGGGGACAAGAAATCCATTTTTGTGGAAATCTTCTCACTCCCCAAGGTGCATGTCCTTTTTCCACCTCATGTACCTTCTTGACAACTCATCTCCATCTCATATCCCTTGTCCACTTCACCCTCCACATGTCAAGATGTGAGGGCTTGCGGGTTCTCAACCCACCATAGCCCTTCATCTTGGCCTTGTTGGAGCAATCTTAACCGTTGAATTCTCTAGAGAATTCAAATTCTCCTATAAATACCCCCTCTTTAAGGGCATTTTCAACACTTTCATTTGGAGCAACCTTATGCTGCCAATTTGCATTCTCAAAACACTTTGCATTTTCATAACTACATGCTGCCAATTTGAATTCACAATCCTTTACCATCATCTAGCCATCTTTTCAATCATTTGCATATCTAATATTGCATCTAGTCACTCAAGCAATCATCTAAGGAGCACACAATCAATTCCAAGCAAGGGCCAATCAAAGAGATATCAACAACAAGGGAGGTAAAATTGTTTGTGTTTCATTTTATTTACATTCCTTTTCGTTGTATCACTCTTTTGGCTAATCTTGAGGTGTCCTTGCTATTTTGTCATTCACATTTCTTAGTCATTTCGCACATTTAGAGTAGGATAAATTCCAAGGTATCACAATGTGTTCATAGATTTAGGTGCGTTGAAGATTTTAAGATCATTAAAGAATAGTTTGAAAAGTTGTAGAAGACCTCTCCATGCTTGCAAAGCTAAAATATTCATAAGAAGTTCTTTATAGTGCAGAAAATCAGAGTTTCAGAACTAGATACTAGTGAGGAACCAAAGTACAGATTGAGGGCTTCCATTTCCACTTTCAGATTTTTAGAAGTTTAGAAGTGGCTAAATCATCAATGGTGGTGAATTAGTCCCATTGAACCTTATTTTTGGAAGTTTTAGTAGATTTGGATATCCATTTCGCCAAAATGGGCTAAAGAGCAATTTTTCCAGATCTTGGACTAAGTCACCCAGGTTGGCACAAGTGTCCTGGTTGGCTTCTACATCAGGTTTTCCAAGATTCCAAATCTTCATTCCATCCTTTTTGAGTTTCTAGGTGCACATCTTCAGTTTCATCAATTTATGTTACAATTTACCTTCATTTCTAGGTCCTTTTGCATATCACATTTTTTCAAACAACTTGCATTTCTTAGGTTTTGCATTAATAAGTCATTTATTTTATCATTTTATTGCATTTAAGGCATTAAAATTAGACATATTTTAATCATACTAGCATTATTATTTAGTGGACTTCCAAGTTTTTGTGGGATATCTTTCTCCTTTTAGGTGAAAAATCTTAGAAGTGTAAGAGAGAAGCCCCTACAAAAATTTGTGGTTCACATGGTTGCACATTACTTGCTGTCAAAGTTTGTGCCAGAGAGAATTGGTTTCCTTGAGGTGATGTGGAAATTTGGAAGTGTAGAAAACAAACACCTATGTAATCAAGTAAAAGGAACATTATTTCCTTTGTACACTTGTTTTTTCTGATTTTGTGATGACCAAGGGAGGTTGGAATAAGATTTTAGACATACTCAAAACTTACCGCATGTAGAGATCAGTTGAGAGGGTCATACATGAACCTGAAGATTTTATGGTCTAGTTGAAAGAAAGAAACAAGAGCTACAAAATTGTGCACATTTTCTAATATCCAGAGGATATGATAAGAAATGTGTTCAACCTTTTGGAGCAAGAAAAAAGAAGAGCAAGGTCAATTTCCTTCAATAAGATGCACAGAAAAATAAAGTAATAAGAACCCAACTTTAAGGTTCCCCTAGAGACTGAATATGTAATACAAAAGGTGGAACATTTATCTAGGAATTTTTACTCAATAGTGGGCCACCTTGAAACTAAAGGGGTGATAAGTAAAGATAAGGGGAAAGCCCCAATTGTAGAACATAGTGGAGGAGAAATCCCTACTGTAGGAGATAAATCTACATCTCAAGCCCTTGAGGAACCAAGAATAAAATTCTTTGTAAGGAGAAGAGTAAGGAAGAGAAAATTGATGTATCTTCCGATCCTTCTCAATAAGAGGAATATAAGCCTCCTTCTCCTATGCCACAAATGCTGCCACCATCTCATCTAAGGCTAGTAGAGCCTAAAATTGTTGACATTGATTCTCCACCATCTAGTGAATTACCACCAAGGGAGCCACCATTGAAAAGGAAAAAGGTTGAAGTGACTAGTTTGGTGGACTATGCTGATGAAGGTTTTGATGAGGAAATTTGGGTATTAGATCAGGAAATGCAAGAATGAGTGCCCACTGCACCAACAATAAGGGTGACACATCAATTGGGTATGTGATTGAGTACATTTGATCTCACTAGACTCAATGGAAGATGATATGTAGGTTGAAGCATGCACAAAGTTCTCAAATGATGACTCATTTTTAAAGTATCAAGCTTTTATGGAATTTGCATATAGAGCTAACAAAGATGAATATGTCAAAAACCTAGCTATAGAAAGAAGCCTTCATCTAGAATTGTCAGATGACATTAAATAGATTTTTTTTTAAATGAAATGAGATAGATTCCAAAAGGTGACTACAAAAGAGGGTCAATACTTGGTAATAAATAATGGTATTTTGTTTCTTCCATAATGGGATTTAGCTTCTACCATGGCTTTCGACACAATAAAGAGATGTGGCAGGCCTCTCTATAATATAAAAAAAGAAGTAGCACTTGCACTACAAGGGTCTGCTTTCAATGATCAATGGGAATCCTTGGCTATATGGTCTCTAGCTCCAAGCATAAGAAAGGATAATATTGCTAAGCCTACACCTAACTATAGTGGAGGCCTAATAATAAAGAGAGTGTCAGAAACATCTACTCTAGAGGAAGCAAATATGTTAGTTCATGTTGCACAATTTACAAGGGACACTATAGAATTTGTGACTGTAGAAAAGGATAAGCTTAGGATGGAGTACAATAATTTGATAGTTAAATATGGAAGGATTGAGAAATATAATATGCAGTTGTACATAGAGGTAGCATTGTTCAAAGATAAGTTGCAAATTTTGCAACTTGAAAAGCCTAAGTAGAATGATGTTGAATCCCCCACCACTTCACAAGAAGTTGTATTGCCAAAGTCTACTATTGAAGTAAGTTCTTCATGGGAAATTTTCCCATACAAAATGAGAAGTATTCCCATTTCAATAGTATAACCCAATAAATTAGAAGGGACACAAGATGAAGAAGTTATCAGCAAGGAAGAGCTGCATAGGAAACTAAATGAATATAAAGATAAATGTGATAATCATGATGAGGAGATTCTGAAGAGCATCATGAAGATTGTCACTACAATATTGGAACATTTGAATAGAAGAGTGAATAACAGATTATATAGTATTCACTACAATTATTCATCCATTGTGGTTGCTATCAGGAATTTTGATAATGATAGAGAAAGAGCGAGAATGTGTAGGGTCATCATGGAAAAAACATGCTCTTAAGTGGCAAAAAACTTAGAAAAATCAAAGTTAGGCAACTTGACGTAAAAATTTGAATAAGTTATCTATATTATTTCAAAAATATTTAAGAATAGAATTTGTAGCAAATTGAATTTAGTTTCTAAACTACTAGGTTTATTTTAAAAAAATCTATTTTGGGCATGTGCAGATCATGGTATGCCAAACAGTCTTAATGGCAAAAATTCAGAAAAAAGTGTTAGCAACTTGACGTAAATATTTGAATAAGTTATTATATTATTTCAAAAATATGTAAGAATAGAATTTGTAAAATTGAATGTAGTTTCTAAAATACTAGGTTTATTTAAATAAATAAAATCTATTTGGTGAAAATTTGAAATTTCAATGTAGTAGTACTTAAATTTCAGGGAAAATAAGAAGTAGGTGTCTATCTGACCATCCTAACCATAATAAAATGATAATTATTTTTTAATATTTTATATATAAGTAGACTCATGTCCAGATGTGATATATTTTTTTGTAATTTTTTCCAAGTAAATAATTAATTATGAATTTTTTATTACAACTTTTAGAAAATATAAAACTCGTCTGTCTGACCACCTTAACTTGGTCAAAAATTCATGAATTTATTTTTTTTTTTTAATCCTATAGTATGTAAAGTATAGAATGTGATGCATGTTTTGGATTCAAAAAATATGATACCGCTTTGAATGTTATAGATGTTTTTCAATCAGCCTATCGACGGACTTTAGTCAATTCTAATAGAAAATGAATAATAATTATTTATTAAATTCAAATTAAATCATAATTTATATTTTTGGAAAGCTGAGAATCTCCTCTAAAACCCTTTTCGCTTCATTAATTTTGGGTGAAAAAAAGTCGTCACCACATACCCTACAAATATTGCCACTTTTTGGCATACCATGATCCCAAGACATACCCTTTGTGAAAATTTGAAATTCCAATAAACAATAGTACTTAAATTTTAGGGAAAAAATAAGAAGTAGGTCTGCCTAACCACCCTAACCATAGTAAAATGATATATTTTTAATAATATTTTAGATATAAGTAGAGGAATCATGTCCCAATGTGATGCATATATTTTTTGTAATATTTTTCCAAGTAAATAATTAATTATGAATTTTTATTACAACTTTTAAAAAATATAAAAACTTGTATGTTTGTACACCTTAACTTGGTCAAAACTTCATGAAATTATTTTTCTTTTTTTGAATCCTATAGTATGCAAGGCATAGAATGTGATACATGTTTTAGATTAAAAAAATGTGATACCATTTGAAAGCTATAGATATTTTTCAATCAGCCTATCAATCAAGACTTTAGTCATAATTCAAATAGAAAATGAATAATAATTATTTATTAAATTCAAAGTAAAGAATAATTTATATTGGTGGAAAGCTTAGAAACTCCTTTAAAAACCCTTTTTTTCATCAATTTTGGGTAAGAAAAGGGTCATCAGCCACATACCCTACACATACCCATCATATCACCACTTTTTGGGCCATCATGATCCTGCACATACCCAAGCTATTCTAGTCATGGAAATTTAGAACCCTAGGAAGAAGGAATTGATATTGATTTTAATTGGAGATAGGTAGGATGCAAATCTACCAGACAAGTTTAAACCTACTATATTTATCTTGTAGCTAATATTGTAGGATATAGGGGAAATATTGAACCATTCAGGAACAAAATAAAAGATCTAGTAAAATACTTCCATGAATCACATCATGGGAATCTTCCATCCATTCTAAGGGATGATGATAGCATAAAAAATCCATGGGAATGGAAAAAAAACCAACAAAGATATTTTAGATCAGATAGTGTCAATTTGTTAGAAGTTTGATATGGACACATTGAAGATAAATATGGATATGTTAGCTCATGTTGAAATTGTTTTACTGGAATTTGATAAGGAGGCTAACCAGATTGTCACTAAGTATGCACCTTATAGAGAAAAGGCTGATGAAGTCATGGATTTCAATTGGCCCATTGAAGATGAAGCCTAGCATGGAAAGATAGATACTTGGATGGAGTGGTAGACTGATCTAAAATGGAAGGGTCGTGATTTGAAAATTTGAAGTCTACAACCATGATGAATAATAGATAAGTGAGAGTTGCACTAGATAGCCTGGATTTAGTATAGATTAGGCTTTTGATAATGTATTGAAAATATAGTCCATCTTCTTCATGTTGAATTGATGACAAGGTTGGAAACATGGACATAACTTTTGTCTTTTCTTTTTTGTTTTTGTCATGCTTTACTTCTTGCATAGTTTTGTGTGTGGGCAAAAATTTTGAGGTAACTATTTGAAGATACCTTTTTTAAAATTGGACTGGATCTCTAATGACGAATGAAGACCACTTTCATTTCCCCACATGTTTCCCACCTCTTGGGAATGCAATGCAATTGAATATGGGAATCTTTATTATAAGTGGTCCAATAGGATATTGACATGTGTATTTTTTGGCCCAAGGCTTGTTTTTCTCCTTCATTTCTATAAGAAGGAATTCAAGGCCAGAAAGTAGGGATTCATTATTTTGTATTCAACACTATGAATTATAAAAGGAATATCAAGCATATTTTACAGTTTTGTCTTAAGTTCAGAGTTTGTTATTATGTATGTAATTTTGATAACAATATACCAAATACAAATACAAAGTGATAGAAATTTTATGGCTATTGTCTCTCCTTATACTTGTTTTATGAGTTATGAATGAAAGCAATCCTAGATTCCTTTTGTTTATCTCTATTGTTTCTCAATTGATATTTAATTTCATTCCTCCTTATTGATTCAATGAATTAATGTAAATGCTTGGATGAGATTGTAACTCATAAGAATTAGGTGCTAGGATATTTGTTAGTAGTGATGATCATGAATTTAATATGGGAGTGCTACAAAGCATTGCTTCTTGAGATTTTAGGTTGCTATTTCTAAGATGTTATCTAGTTGCATAGGTTGCTATTGACTTAATGCTTGGAATAAGACACTGGTTCGTGCAAAGTATCCATAATTCAGTTTTTGAGTTGATTCATCAGCTAATCACTTTTATTTTATAAAATTTCAAATGAATACCAATGTAGTTGTTTTGTGTTGAGATTTATCTTGTCATGCTCAAAGTGTAGGATATAAATAAATGAGCTGCCAACTTATTTGATGGGCTACATTGTTGAGTAAATTTGAGAATTATCTATTGTTGACCATGTATCTAAGTAGTAGTCATATAAATTCCTGAGCATACATTTTGGGATTACCCTCCCAGGTTTAATAGAGCCCAAAGTGTAGGAGTATAAGTCTTGCAAGTTTTGCTCATTCCTTTTCCAATCCATTTGGAGTACAAAGTATTGGAAATGGAAAAGTCCATAGGTATTTCTAAAGATCATTTTGGTTCTTAAAAATAACCAACACCTACAAAAAAAATATTGGATTGATTTTCTTATGAGGGGGTTGCCTCTGTCAAACCCCAATTTTGGTAGTTAAACCTTGATAGAAATAATATATCTTGAAAGTAAATATGAGCATAAGTCCTAATCTTAAGTGTATCTAAGTTTAGGAGATCTAAAATAATGTGCTAGAATAAGATACATGAATGAAATATAAGATGATGCCTCACATTAGGAGATCTCTAATCACCCTAGTAAGCCACAATGCTGGATGTACCTTCCTTTAGGTAGAAAGTAGAATGATAATGGAAGATGGAATCACTTTGGAAACAAATCATTATGCTTGGTTCAATGGCTAGTTGCATCTCCCCAACCTAAAATCCATCATGATTCTCCAGGAAACCATCATCAATCTTTAACAGTGCTAGATCTTGAGTTGAAAGTGAGCTTGAGGGCCTACAAAAATACTATAATTCTTCTCCAAAACTTCAACTTTGCTTGCTCTTGAATACTTGTAAATCTCCATTGAAGACTCTTGCTTTCAAAACTCTAGGATTGCTTAGCTCTTGAATCATTTTTCTCTTAGGTGAAATAATGATTTGAAACCTTGTTTATATAGGAATTCCATCTATTTTACCATTTATTAGATTCCAAATACCGATATTAACCAAAAATTTGAATTAGAAACGTTAATTTCTCCCTCAATCCCTAAAAAGGGGCCACATGGGACTCATACACCCAAGGTGGTGGATGAGTTCCACCCTAATTTTTTGGGGTGAGAAAATATCAGATTATTAGAAAATTGAATACATTTGTTGATTTTGTTAGTATTTCAGCTGAAATAAGCCTTGGGATCTGAAATAAAGGGTCTTAGTGGCCTATTAATGATGATTTAAAAGGTCATGAATGTAAGGGTACTAAAATAGGCCCAAAGTGTGAAATTGTATAATCTCCAAGAAGGAAGTATAATTTTCTACACTAAAGTTTCTAACCACATGTCAGCGTTAGTGAGATCTTCATCCTTGACAAGGTGAGTGGGTATCTTGGCATCCTCTTGCAATAATATTTTGAATTATTTTTCAGGGTTATTTCTAAATAAGTACTATAGCATCTTAATTTCTTTAGGATCTTGTTGAAATTCTTGTAATCCTCTAATGTGGGTTCTCAATTTAGATCATCATTAGGTAAAAGCACAAAGATGAGTCCCCAAAACATGGAAGTTTTTGCCTTAGGAAAAAATGAAATCAGCTTGCAAAAAATGGGATCTCGTTTAGGTTTGGGGCCTCGATCCAAAAATGGGATCCTATTTCATAATTTTTTTATTTTTTTTTATGAATTGAAGAAATGAAATCTCATTTCAAAATGGGATTCTGTTTTTTAAAAGGTGGGATTCCATTTTGAAAATGGGATCCCATTTCAAAAAAACATAAAAAATATATTTTTTATGTTTTTTTGAAATGAGATCCCATTTTCAAAACATGATGCCACATTTTAAAAAATGGGTTCCTGTTTCAAAAAATTCATAAAAAAATTATATTTTTATGAAATGGGATCCTTTCTTTTTTTAATTTTAGTGTTTGGTTGGGTTTTTGCTTTGTTTTTCAATTTGAGAAAAGGCTTGTGGACCTAAACCTAAGCTTTGGACCTATTTTGACCTACAAGTTGAAGGTCATGACAATGTCACAAGAAAATAATGACTTTGGGCATATGTCTGAAAACTTTTTTTCAATTTTTTTTGATGAAATTAAAACCCATTATAGATGAGACAATGCAAATTCTAAATATGTAATTTTTTTTACAATTGGATTACTTTCTATTTTTCAGTTAATTTATGACGAAACAAGTCCATAAAATTTTTCTTTTTTGTTTTTTTTACTCTAGAGGTATCCCCACGACTCAACCCAATGCCGAAGCAGTTCTGGCCTTGGTCTTACTTTATTGCAAAGTTGGGGTCTAGAAGGGGTGAGCTGAGGCAATACTAGTCCTCTAGGGATGAAAACAACCACCCACAAGCCACTCACATCGGGCGAATCCAGACCTCGAAGTTGAACCCAAGACCTTGGGGAGCAAAACCAAGACTTAAGCCTCCTCCACTAACTTGAATTATTAGGGTTTTTTAGTATTTTAATAACTTTTTATTAACATATTTAAAAAAAAAAAATTGTAGGAAAGTGTACTTTAGACAATTCATTTTAATTTGAAAATAAAATAAAAAAATGATTAGTTTAGGTCATCTTATGCATGACATACACGACGATTTTTCAAAATACCAAATATGGCCAAGAAAAAATTATAAAAAAATATGGAAAGCATGCTTCAGTGAGTTAAAAATCTTTTCCTAGAAGAATTTAGAAAAAGATGATTATTTATGTCAAAATATGGATGATGTACGCATGCATGGTATGGTAAAAAAAAGTGACTTTTAAATAGTAGTTTTTAGAAACATCTATTGAATATCAATTTGTATCATTTGGATATTGAAATAAATTACCTATTTGGAAAGTTGAATCTGAGTAATACATTTTATGATCAATGACTTTTTCCAAGATTTCATCTCTAAGTACTTCAAATTTTAAGGTCAAATGTGTTGAATTATAAAAATTAGGGAAAAAAACTTCCACTAAATGGCCAAAAAGTGGACTCAACTTGCCAACACCTCATCCTCCACATAAGGTACCTTAAAGTATCTCTATGAAAATGGGTAGATTTGAGGATGCTCCATGTTTATATTGACCCAATTTTTTTGGAATGTTAAACTCTTCTTGATGAGATTCCATGATTTTTCTTATATTGAGAACTTGTAATTAGCATATGCAATATAAGAATTTTGATAAAATAATATTTTATTTTAACAATTTTTATACTTTTTTCTCAAAATAAAAATAGACAAAAGTTAATTTGGAACTCCAAATAATGATAATGATATTGATAGATAAAGAATTATAGATCCTACTTGAACTATGCATGTGAGTCCAAGCAAGATGATAAATATGGATATGGATAAAGTTAACTTGAGCTAGACTTGTGAGTCCAAGAAAACCTAGTAAAGAGTGAAGGTTTCAAACTCAAGGTTAGCCTTGCAAGTCTCAAGATGGTATATCCACAAATGATATGACATGAAAAAAAATAGGAGATCCAATTTAAACTTTGATAATGATAAGAAAATATACAAAAAAATTGTCTATTCTTCAAATGGTATTAAGGATAATAAGATAATGTTAATAAAAGATTTATTTTAATATATTTTTATTTGATAGTTTTATATTTTACCTTTGAATTTTTGTTTGTTTTGGAAATTTTAAATTTTTAATGATTTTTGAGTTTTTGTAATTTGTTTAAAGATAAGAAGAAAACAAAGATATAATGAAAAATATAATTTCCAAGGCTCAATATTGAATTTATATCTCCCCTCCTATTTCAATTAAATATGATAATATAAAATATCAATCACAAAATACACATTAACAATCCTAGTCAAGTGGGTATGGCCAATAAGTTTTGATTAGGATTTACAATCTCAAATAGGGGTATCCTCTACATATGCCACAATGATGTGTGAGGCCTAATACATAGATGAAAGCGAATACTTCCAAATAGCTGGGAGGAGAGGGTGACCCACTCTCAACCTTCACTTCTATAGGCTATAAATTTCATAGAGGATTTATCTAGATTAATAAGATTCTACTTGCAAGAGGCATTCCTTTAAGTTTGGCCCTTGCACTTTATACTCTACTAAAACATGGGAGTTGATGTTATCCTTTAGAGTAATCATTTATCTAGAAAAGCCCCTTGAAATGGAAGTAAGATAATTTATTTGAGATCCTTTGGACCATTTTTGGTCATGAGAAGAGAGCATATGTAAGTAGATTTTTATGATTAAAATATATTTGTTTAGAATCCAATTCCAAATGTGAGATTAATTTTAGTCCAACTTCTAATGTGAGAAAGATATACCAAACAATATTAATTGAGCATTGGTACCAAAAATGATAAATATTGTACCAAATACTTATTTAAGATCACTACATACATGATCTCATGTCTAAGACAAATTGCTATTCTATTTCCAATATTCTATTCTAATTGCCTTTCCTAAACTTATTTTTCACCTAGAACCCTATTTAGACTTTAGAATCTGACCTCTCTTTGGAATAAGCCTTGAAATCCCTTTTATAGAACAAGGGAGAAACAAGCATCAGGCTTAATTACATTTACATTTCATTTCATTTGCACCAGAATTTGAAATATTCCTAGTTTTTCACATGTAATCATCTAAGGAAAATGGAAGAGTAAAAGACCACATTCCATATTCCATGAATGAAGATACACCAGCTCCTCGAAAGATATATTTTGTTGCAACCATGTTGAATCCTCATACCTATTGACCAAAGAAGATTCTCCAATAGCAGATCTAGCACAAACTTGTACATTATCAGGAAACAACATACACACCATCAAGGTTAGGTAGTCTGACACTTCTCCTTCACACAAGCCTGAAAACATTCCACCTCAACACATGAAACAAGAAATCACATGAGTTTTGAATAGGAAAATCCTAATAGAAAGGCCATGGTTTCATCAAAAAAAAAAAATAGGGCACAATCATCACTCTAAGTCATGAACCTCAGAGGATACTTGCTCACATTTAGCTCATGCTAGGACTAGAGAAAATGCCACCACCTCCTTGTCAGATTTCCTTGATAGTACTAGGGAGAGGGGATAATAATCACCCTCACTATCTGAAGTGTTATTAGAAACCTCACATGGAGAATTGCATCTTTTTGGATAGGCCTTATAATGCTCATTCTCTCTGCTTTCCTTCCTTTTATATTTTACCATCCTCTTCTCTATGTATTTGACTAATTCTTCTAAAACTATTTGCTCCCATGGATGGTAATTTTCCTTGTCACTATACTCCTTGAATTCCCGAATGCTATTCTTCCTTTTGGCATATTAGGAGCTCTTTGAGTTCCACTTTCATCCTCAAGCATCTTCCTTAGACTCAATTAAACTAAGCTCCTTAGTCTCTCTAATCATCATGGCAGACCTACTTGCCTAGGACAAGAATGTCTATACACTCCTTAGGAGAATTCAATTCCCACACACTTCATTATTATCCCTCAACCCTCATTCATTGCAAAATGAATTATGACAAAGAAGATCAATAAGAAATTTGTATTAAATAGGTAGTTTGAAGCCTGCCGAATTAATGAATGGAAAGCTCCTCACATGAGTGAGTTGATAACAACTTAGTATTGAATCTAAGCTATTGATTTTAAAGCATTTAAAACTTCATCCATGGTGATATGATCCTTGTTTTTAATGTCCTTATGAAATTGCTCATAGAAAACAATGATGCTAGCTCAAGTGTTGTGATCTATCAATCAACATGTATTGCCAACCTAATTTGTGCTTTCATTAATATCAGAGAAGTATATAAGACCAAATTTCTTAGAGGGAAACATTATTTATACACTTCATCACTTCATTTCCAACAATCCCCAAATATTAGGGTGTAATTAATGATCGAGTTATTCATGCGATGACTTTTAGTCCATTAAATCATCCTACTTTAAACTTTATCAATGGTTCCTTAGCCCTCTAGATGCTTTCCTTTTTGCTTTATGCTAAATCCTCAAGATTTTGTCACATTTCCCTTTCCATTAATGTTCATTGCTTGTCACTAATTTACTCCATCCTCTCTTGGCTCCATCAGCGATGTAAACATCCCTACAATGATCTTTAGTGCCTAGTTTTGCGACTTGACCTTTGGTCACATTCATCCTTCTATCATGCATCACCAATTCAAACTTCTCACTGAGGCTTCTATTGGTGAGGGAAGATGTTGTTGAGGCACAAAATTTAGACACATACAACCTACACAAAGTAAATGACACAAAAGACATCACTCATAAGAGCATATCAAATTAACGAAAGTAAAACCCTTTAGAAGACACCCATCATTTATCGCTAATTCAGAACTCAAGTTCTAAAATGAATTCATGATGAGCAATATAGCATAAGTCCTTCGTTCATCGATAATTCTCCTCATAAATTTTGCAAGCAATTAGTGATGAGAGGATTTACAAAGTTTATCGCATATCGCATGTCGCTAATGTGGGTCCTTACATTTAAAAAATATCAACAATCAAGTGGTGTACAGGTAATCATATCTCTCATCACTAATTCAAACCTTATCTTTTTATGATCATCCGTGATGAGTGATAAAAACACAAGGACATAAGACTAGGGGATCACTCATTTCTAATAGAAATTTTAAAACTTGAAAACCATTAGCGATGAGAAATACTTCAACAATACAAAATACATCACTTATTGCACATTTGATCTATGCATTCTGGAAGCAATTTACGATAAGTGATAGCATAAAAAATATCACTACATTGCCAGTCACTAATTCAAAATAGGTACTCTTGAAGTAATCATCAATGAGTGATAAGAACATAATGGCAATTGAGAATCAAGTGAAATCCTTTAGACACGTGCTCTTAAGTTGTTCTTAATGAAGGGGACTCCCTAGGATGATAATAGACTCAAAAACTTCTAAGTCACAAAATGCAAAGGATGTAAAGGCCAAAAGATCCTTTACTCAACCTTATAAAATAGAAAGGTCCAGACTTAGGCTTGAAGGACCAATTACCAAGTGATAGTACATGCCATAAGATGTTTTAAAATGACTGGAAATGGGAAATAGAGAGTCCATGACCAAATAGAACATTTTAAGAACTTAAAACCAATAAAACTCTAAACCCTCATTTGGTAACCCTATATTCAAATGCAATAAGGGTTTAAGATGGAACAAGAATTTTTTTTTAGGTTTCCATCAAGAGGTTTATGAAACTTTTGAATGAGTCAATTTGAATTCCATTTTCTTTTCTTTAGAGTTCTTGTTTGAATAGGGATGGTGGAACCTTAAGGTTCAGTAGGACCATAAAATGAAAGGATATTTTTATCTTGACATGTGAGGGGATCACTACATGGAGTGAAAGTTATGGGATCATGAGATTTGAGAGTATCATTAGATGAGAGAGAAGGTATTATTTGATATTTATTTAGAATTGAATTGGAATATGTTGTGGAAGTGAAAAGGATACCTTGATCATAAGGTGACATGGAAGAGATACTTTAGCCTTGAGATGGAGGGGGATTATGAAGTGGAAGAAAAATATATCTTGATCTTGAGATAGAAAGTGGTAATTGAAAATTATTTGATTAAGAATGGATCCTCAAGATGGTAGGTGATGGATACTTTGATCTTGATTAATAATGGACTCACCATATACTATTTTTCCTCTATGGGCTACAACTATGCACTCAAGGATGCTTTTTTGATAGAAGAGATTCCTTCTACTTGTGTTATGGTGTATTCATATGGAATGGAAGCATGATTGGGTCATCTAGTATTAAAATATTTTTGTTTGATGGTTTATCCTTTCCATGATTAGGGATAAGATTCTTGAATATGTTGATATCATGATTAGTTGTAGGTTTATTTTCTACACCAACATTACCTTGAAATATAAGGTCTTGAATAATATTTTTTTAATTTGAAGCAATCAAAAGTTTTATGCAATCTAATCTAATAGTACTCATAATATTCATTCTCCTTATAGCATGGATGTTTGACTATTGGCTATTGATTTCTCACTTTGGGTGATGTGATATGTTTAGCTTGAATCGATTTTTTAATGAAAATTCAATATATTTCCCTAAAGGAATGATTACGTTTTATAAAAATTATGTTTTCTAGTTGGTCTTCTACCTCCTTGATTATTTTAAGGATTTTTTGTTGCCAATCATAGGGTAGGTTGAATATTTATAACATTTAATAAATCTACCACACCATCATATATAATGTTCATTTTTTTGGTCCAAATGCTTTGTTTATCATTAAATGTTGAATGGTTACCCTTGTGATATTTAAAAAAATCACAAGACCACTATAAATTTTTTTTTTTTTTAAATATTAATACCCCTTTCAATGCCCCCTAGAAAAATGTATTACCACCTTGAATTTTAAGATGAAGCACCCACTTATGGTTTAGGTTTTAGGTAAATATGGGGACAATTTGTTTTTAAGTATAGAATTACGAAGTTTACTTTGCAATTTTCTCCATCCATGTAAGAAAAAAAAAAGGATTCTCTCATCATTTTTTTTACATTGTAAAGGTTAGTCAAAGGAGTCTCACATTCTACTTTTTACAAAAAGTGCTCATTAAATTTATCTACCAACTCATGAAGAGTCTTGATCCCATGAGTTAAATGTGAAAAAACTCAATAGCTTGACCTCTTAATCTTCTTTGAAACAGTCACATTAGATACATATTATTATAGAACACCTGAAGATAAATTATGTAAAATTCCCTTATGTGTTCCCTTAGATAACGTTTTCCTTTCTATTTCTCAAAGAAACCCTGTTCAAAGACTTTTGAAAGGTATAAGAGCATTCCTCTTATAGTATATAATCTTTCTTAGTGCTAATATTTCCCATTTCCATGTTTTCTATCTAGGTATGTGCAGGATCATGATGGGCCAAAAAGTGGTGATATGATGGGTATGTGGCTAACGACATTTTTTTTTAACCCAAAATTGATGAAATGAAAATGGTTTTTAAAGGATATTTTCAGCTTTCCACCAATATAAATTATGCTTCACTTTGAATTTAATAAGTAATTATTATTTATTTTCTATTTGAATTATGACGAAAGTCTTGATTGATAGGCTGATTTAAAAAAATCTATAGCTTTCAAACGATATCACATTTTTTGAATCTAAAACATGTGTCACATTCTACACTTCACATACTATAGGATTAAAAAAATGTGAATTTCATGAACTTTTGACTAAGTTAAGGTGGTCAAACATAGAGTTTTTTTATTTTTAAAATTTGTAAAAAAAATCATAATTTATTATTTACTTGGAAAAAATTACAAAAAAATATGCATCACATTGGGACATGAGTCCTCTACTTATATCTAAAATATTATAAAAAAATATTATCATTTTTGTGGTTAGGGTGGTCGATAGACACCTACTTCTTATTTTTTCCCTGAAATTTAAGTACTACTACATTGAAATTTCAAATTTTCACCAAATAGATTTTTTTAAAATAAACCTAGTGGTTTAGAAACTACATTCAATTTGCTATAGATTCTATTCTTACATATTTTTGAAATAATATAGATAATTTATTCAAATTTTTATGTCAAGTTGCCTAACTCTAATTTTTCTGAATTTTTTGCCACTTAAGGGCCTATTTTTTCCATGATGATCTTGCACATACCCATCTTTTGTTCTAAATTTTATGTTTTTGTTGTCAAATCAGTTGGAGGTGTTAATGGAAGTGCATGTGAAAATGTATTATTTTTTATTAGATAAGTAGGGTAGGGCCTTGATCCCCTACAAAATGGAAAATAGAGCTAAACAAGTCAACAAAATAGATTGGTCCAACACAACCAATTAGAGAGAAGCAACAAGACAAAAAAATACCAACAAAAGACCAATTAGAAATAACATCCTACAAGAAAATATTCAAGAAACAAAGCTTGAACCTAGAAAATCCAAGCAGAGGGCGAGTTAAAAAAAACTGTAACCTTCTTAGAAAAATGATTCTTCTTTCAGTGAACCATTTTCCAAGGTGAATCAAAAATTGAAATTGAAAAATTTTGGTTAGAAGGGGAAGACTACCCTCTAGAGTAGCAGACAAGAAGAATAGTTGAAACTTCAGGTGAAGCATATGAAACCAAGCCTGAAACAATAGGATTTACAATAGAATTTCCCAAAACATGAGCCTTAGGAGGAGCAATGCAACCAACATTAGGAACATCCATAGCCAGAAATAACACAATAGTATCCATAGGAGGAGCAACAACCACCACAACCGAGTCATGTGGAGAAGAAAGAACTTGCATAGGAGGGTTTGCAGGGGCAACAAGATCATCCATAGTAGGAGCAACAACCACCATGTCAATATTAGTTTTCCTCATGGAATGAGAAGGAGGCCTGAAGTCTTCATTAGAAGTATCAAAATTAGTAGCAAGGTGCACTGTTAAGTGCTCACAAAGTGAGTTCTTCCACTAGGTAGAAGAGGAAATAGGGTGGGATCCATGAGAATAGTCACAAGCCAAGTGACCAACAACAAAACAATGTCTATGGAAAAATAGAAGACCCTCATAATCCACTATCTAAGACCATGACCAATCATTAACCTGCAAAAATACCTCACTAGGTAGATCCTTTGAAAGATCAACCTCCACCAAAATCCTAGCAAAGAAGGTGTGAGTAAAATTCTTGGAAGCCTTATCCACTATCATGAATCTACCAAGAGCATTACCATTGCCCACATAGGCAAAGGAGCACCAAAGCTATAAGGGAAGATAAGGAAATCTTACCCAAATAGGCATAACATCTAAGGGTTCATTCAAAGGATTAAAATAATGAACCCAAGGTCTAATAGAGAGGGGATGAGAGTCCCAAACCTACAAACCATAGTCTAAAATAGCCTATCTATCCTCAGGAGAACTAAAACCCAAAAACAAAAAGGCCACTTGGACAAGGGTAAGTATCCATCAAACCATCAACTAAATGATACCAATGGTTGGTGATCCAAATGTACAAATCAAAGAGGGATGGCCAAAAATGGAAAAATCTACAAATAAGAACATTCTTAGAGTAAAATCAATATTTTCCTGGTAACTTCCTTACCAAGGGAGATAACAAGAGTAGTGTCTTCACATCAAAAAGGATGCATAAAAACCTCCCTTAGCCTCTTATATTTCATAGCATCAACAAATGAAGGTTTGTGATGAACACTCAACCCCCATAAAGAGTTCAAGGAATCCCTAACCAAATCCTTAGAAGCATCTACATTAGGGAAAGGGGCTTCCACATCTCTAACTATAGCCACCCCAAAACCAACAATTTTCACTAAAACACCAATTGAAGGGTGAATAGTGATAGTTAGAGGATGTGTGCCACAATGCTCAGGGAGTAACATAGAAGCCCCAACAAGAGCCATTAGAGAAAAAATCATAGGAATGAGAGAGTTAATGTCAACAACAAGATTGCAAGCCTGTAATATTGGCTACATAGCTAGGCAAGAGACTTCAAAAATAGAGTCATTCAAATTTTGGGAAAGGTGGGAGGGACCCAGAACATATGCATTCAAATTCTAGGTAGGGCAAGAGACTTCCATTTGGAAAGTTTTAACACGTTGTTATATGTGAAAATGCATTGTTGTTGACCTTAATGTTATTGGTTTTTATTTTGAAGGATAAATGTTGTTGAGGTTAACTTTGTGGGATGTAATATTGTTGAGGTTGGGATTGGCTTGGTGGAATGGTCATATTTTATATTTTTATGGTACCCATGTTTATATGATATTTAGTAAAGGTAGATGATTATTAGTGTGTATATTATTCTTAGAGCATCTCTCAATATCATATTAATTGAACTTTTGATGTGTTGGGAGATGTGGTAGTCTATTTTTAAGCTTTTTTTATTTGATTTTACCTTTGATTTTTTTTTTTTATGTTAATGTTTTAATTTTTAATGATTTTTGATTTTTTTTGTAATTTTTTCAAATATTAGAGACACATGAAGATATACTGACAAAGATGATTTCCTAGGATTAATTATTGAATGGATATATCCTCTTTCATTTCAAATGGAGATGATGACCTAAAAAATAAATCATGTAAGATGCATTAATAATGCTACTAAAGTGGGTATGGCCAATAAGTTTTGACAATGCTTTACAAGCTCAATAAGGATCATCCTCTAGATATAACATAAGGGCATGTGATGTTTTATCTATAGATGAAAGTGAATAGTTCTAAATACTTAGGAGAAAAGGGTAACCCACTCTCCACATTCAATTCTCTAACGTATAAAGGTCTTAGAGGCTTAGCTTAGATTGAAAAAATTACAGTTTTTAGAGGCATGTCTTATGGTTCATTGTTAGCAATATTACATTGCTAACTAATTAGTTATGGTAGTTACTTGCATCTGTATTTGTAGTGGTTATGTGGTTATGTGATTTCTTCCACAATTCTCCTATATATATTGTATATGTTCTTATCTAATATCAATGAAGTTTTGAGAATACACCAACTTTTGGTGTTAGAGCAACAATGTTCTCATGTGTTGAAGTAAGGTAGTTATGTTCCTAAAATGATGGTGTGATATTTTACAAAAGGCATGGGGAATTGATCCACTAATAGTAGAGCAATAATATTAGGGTGCTACATTTGAATATCTACCCATGTGTTTAAAACAAGAGGAAGAGAAGTCAATTTCTTTAGTGTGTATAATGCCTAACAACATCTAGTGAAAGGAAAGCTTGTTGCAAACTATTGTGGAGAAGGCAGCCCAATTTTGCTGGATAAATGCAAGGAAATATGGTCTCATAGCTCATGCATCTATTGGATAGAGTAAAATGAATATGAAACATAAGGTTAGGGAAGCAATTTGGTTTTTTATTTTGTGCATATATGGGTCTACATGTAAAAAAAAATTGGCAGTTTGTTAATATAGAAAATTAAATAGTTATATGCTAGATAGGAGGAGTTTCAAGAATGATAGGGAAGTAATTATTGGCTATTTTTCATTCACACAGTGACAATGTGTCCCTAATTTCTTTGAGAAATGACTCTAAATTGTTTCTATGGATTGATTTTTAAGTCAAGATCAATAATAGTAACATTAATTCTCATTGTGCTCCTACCCCTTGTATCTCTTGGTTTGTTATGACTATGGACATGAAAAAAATTGTTTGACAAAATGTCTTTGAGAAATTCATTGAGATATAGAGATAATTTTTGGATGATGTTGCATTTTTGTTTCTCCATTTATGATATTAGAAGCTTTATAGCAAAGGTTGTGCATTCAAATGTGAAGATTTATGTGGGAGATGAGGTTTTTGTTCACCAATCTCCTAATGTTAACTTTAATAAGTTCATTCATGTTCTTTTTGTTGATGATATCATGAAGAGTATAACTAGCAATTTTTTTGATGCATTTTAAGGCTCTATTTCTTGGGAGTTTATCATTCAGTGAGAAAGGGTGATCTTTTTAGTGAATTGTGAATCATAGAGTTGAAAACAATTTATCTTCTTACTATTGGTATTTGAGAATGTGAATTCATGATATATTTGAGTTTCTTTTGGAGAAGCCAAATTCAAATAAAGAATTTCTCTTTAGCTATATTTAAGGGGGTTACATTAGATATAAGAACATTATAAATGTTATTTAAATTATAATAATTAGGTTTATCCTTTCTACAACTTATTAGGCCTCGAAAGACTCATCCAAAACATCAAATGGTTAAAATATGGTAAGATCATATTGGAGGCTAGTGGCATTAGAGGATGGAGGAATTTATATCATCTCAAGATAGCTTCTCACTTTGAGATGATGCTTTGTATGAGAAGTGTTTTTGGCTTTATTTTCTTTTCTTTTCTTGGTTATTTTTGATAGATTTGAAGATGTGTGTATCTTGAAGTTTAATTTTTTGGAGATAGGTAAAGGGTTTGGTGAAGATATTGGTATGGATTTTTTCCCATAGAGTTCATGAGATTGTGACCAAGGGTTATACCTTTACAAGGGTTGAGGAGACAACTTGGAGGGTGGTTGTTCAATAACTATGGTCTATCATTTTTGGATTTCATGGAGGAAGAACTCAAAAATTTAGCTCGAACTTCTAGTGGAGTTCCACCCGATTCAAGATTTAATTCTTTAGAAGGAAAATCTTATAAAAAATCTATACATATTTTGTATTCAACAATTTTTTTTATGCATGCTTGAAGGGGGGTCCCTTAGAAAAGTGAATAAGATATTTTAGGGGATACATTTATAGGAACAATGTAATAAGGGGGGAATGTTGTTAATATTACATTTTCTAACTAATTATTTATGGTAGTTACCCTCATCTCTATCTGTGGTGGTTATGTGGTTATGAAATTTCTCCCACAATTCTCCTATATATGTTGTATATGTTCTTATCTAATATCAATGAAGATTTGAGAATTCACAAACATTCATCCCCCACCCTTGATCCTCCATTAAAATATAGGACTTGAGGTAATTCCCTAGAACTTGTTCAATTCTCTATGCAGGATCCCTACGAATAAAGAAAAGATCACTTATTTTTGATCTTGGAGATCATCACTAGGTGTGAGAGGAGAGAATAAGTTTATCTTGTGGATTAAGGGACACTTGATTATTTTAGAGCCCAATTTCTATTGTAAGGAAGGCACACCAAAAAATATGGATTGAAGAAATGATACCAAAAAAGAAAAAGAAAAAATGATTAATTTGTAATTTTAAGATAGAAATGGTGATTAAAAAAGGGTACCCAGAGTCCAATGCTAAATTGGAGAAGATAATTTGATACAATGGAAATATTTTAAAACTATCTTTTGCAACCCTTTAAATTTTCAAGCTCTACACAAAAAGACAAAAAAAAGCCTAGAGAATAAAAAATATCACATATTTTTATCCTATTGAGATCACTCTAAGGTACAAGATCAGATCATACATAAGTTTTAGGCTTTAATTTCAAATGTGTGAAAACATGCAAAAAAAGATAGTCTAAGAAAAATAATGATATCACTAATGGATTCCTTATGATGTTAGAAATGATAATAGAAATCTTGTAAAGATTAAGAAATAATTTTATTATGTAGAAAATAGATATTAAGAAAAATATATGCTTATCACATGGTTGCAATTGTTTCCATAATTATTTTCACTTAATCAATCTAGATCCGATTATTTTGAAATAATTTTAGCCATAAAATTAAATTCAAAGAACAAATCTTAGCTAAAATTCTACGAGATTTCAAAAAATATAAAAAATATCTAAAAAATTCCTTAATTTGCACCCTGAACAGTATATTTATGGTGAAACCCCAATTCCATGAATCTAATTTTTGGTCACTACTTTTACCTTAAAATTTAAAATCAAAAGAATAGATGTGTATTGAATTTTTGAGTGATTATAAAAATGATTATTTTTTCTAAAAAATTCACTAATTTGCAACCTTCAAACTAGATTTATGAAAAACCCTCAAATTATAATAAATCAAAAAATATTACTAATTTGTGTCTTATTTTGTTGTTGTAGCCTTGTGGGATGATCCCCCACTTTTAGTAAGATCTATACATAGGAGAAGATGCCTCTAAGAAGTCATCTAGGGCATCATCTAGTGTATTCAAATCTCCTTAAGAAAAAGAATTATCAAAATTATTCAAACATTATAGAAAAAGATCTGACATGATTTCCTCTTTCATGTCAGGTTCACCAAAATGTGATGGAGGGGATTCACTACTCCCAAGTCCCAAGAAAAATAGGGTCTAAATGGAGAAAATTACCATTTTTCACCTTAATGAAACTAACACAAATGGTAGAGGTTCAAGATGAAAGAGATTGAAAAATGTATTTAAAATAGAGTATCTGATATGTTCATTGATAAAGGACTTCAGGAACCAAAGGAGAAAATTGAAAATAATTTTGGGACAAGAGCATAGGCTCTTGGATAAAGGATGATAGCATGGGAAGAGGATGACAGTGTGCCACATTGCCATCTTAGGGATGCACTAGTGTCTCATACAAACAAAGAGTTAAACCCTTGCATAGACAAAAATTATAATCCCTTCTTGGAGATAAGGAAATTTCTCATTTAATTTGGATCTATTTTAGTACCCTTACATTAATTACCCTTTATTTTGGATCTCAAGGCTTATTTCCGCTAAAAACCCAACAAAATCATCAAAAAACACTTAAAATTTTAACAACCCACCCTGAAAAATATAAGGTGGGACTCATACACCACCTTGGGAATATGAGTCCACCTAGATGGGACCCATGTGCCAGGGCTGGTGTATGAGTCCCATTTGGGGCTTTTTTATGGTTTGAGAGGGAAAATCAAGTTTTTAATTTAAATTTTTGGTTGATGTCAACTTTTGAGATCTAAATAATATTAAGTTAGGTGTAAATGCCTATATAAGCTTCAATCATTAGTCCATCACGATTTCAATAAATTGTAGGCTATTTTTTTTGAAAAGAATGTATACTCACTATAAGAAAATGAAACTTCAGGCTTTCTACTAGGTGAGTAATCTAAGAAGGTGAGACACATACACATGCATCGAATATGTTCTCATACACACATGTGAGCAGCTATGGGAAAGTCATGCCTCGATCAGGCTTCCTGTCAAACAAAACCAAAGTTATAACTCTTGCTCACATTGATAAGGCACCACACAAAAATGAACTTCAAGCTTCATGAGGCAAGAAAAGTGTATTATGTAAGGTGGCCATATAATAAAAAATTCAAATACAACAATAAGGAACATTCAAAGTAGTCTTGCTTCATTCATATGAGGTCTTAACTTAGGGAACATTGTGCCTAATGTCTCAAAGAGAGGAACAATCAAAGAATAGAAGATTCAAAACGTAGGGGATGGAATGTGTCACATCAAGCCACTAAGAGGAATATAATATTCTAAGAGAGGTCATGCTCTTGAGGGACATCACACGCAATGTCAACCACAAAGTGAAAAATGCATAGTATGAAATATGAAGACTACACCATGAAACATGAAAAATAAAAATAAAAAGGAATAATTCCAATGTATGTCCCTACTTTAGAGAAATTTCTAAATCCCATGCTATGAGAAATTACTTTAAAGTAGCAAATGATAAATGCTAACAATAAAGGAGACATGAGAGCTAATTTGGAAAGCCCTATGCCAAGTCATATGTTTCCAAATAAAGCTATGTCATGAAAAAGAAAAAGGAGGGTTTTCCCCAAAATGAATCTCTAAACACAAAATGGATCTATGGAATGAGGGTCAAATGTTCTTGCTACAACTATTTTAGAGAGCTCAGAACTATCATCATTCCGTAAATATGCATAGAACTAGAAGAATGACACAAAGAGAGCAAAAAAAAGAAAAAAAATTTAGGTCAACATGGAAGAGACATGAATGTCTCAATGCCTTGCATCATCGCGAAAAGGAAAACACAGGACACATGAAAAAGATAAAGGGAAAATATTTTGGGTCAACATGGAAGAGACATGAATTTCTCAATGCCTTGCATCATCCCCAAAAGGGAAAATGCAAGGAAAATGAAAAAGATAAAAGGAAAAGGTAAGAGATTTACAACATAGAGAAGAATGAAGATACAAATAGAGAAATTTTACAAAGAGGTAGAGAGAGATAACATCAAATAGAATGCCACAGGGGATCACATAACGTACATGCAATCACACAAAAGAAAAAAAAGTAATGCAAAATACTAGTAAGGCACATGTGATTGAACCTAAAGTAGGTCATCTGCATCCCAATCATGTTTGTTGTATGTCGAAGGTGGACAACTAGCCAAAGGGACAATAACAAGTGCCAAACTAGGGTCATTGAAAAGGGAAACTCCAAAGCATACTGTAAACCATGTACTTGTCCAAGGGCCTCCCAATAATCCTCTGCTAGGTGATATCTCTCCAACTTTAGTCTGGCTACCTTTGATTGAAGTCTCTTGACCTATGCTAGGGCTCAAGATGACTAAACCTCCTCATGGGAAGCCTTAGCTTGGTGGGAATTCCTCCTGAAACTCTCGTATGTTGTTTGCAGTCTAACATATGGATTGAACAACTCTAGATCCCACTCCATGATGGGTGGAGGCACATAGTTTGTATCAATATCTTCCTTGTAGACTGATGGGGGCACTATCTTGGTAGCAACCTGGCAATAGAGATCATGTAGGTCTCTCACAACTCTTCCAAAATAGAAATCATAAATATAATTAGTACACATCATGATAAATATATAGAGATAAGAGTAAGGAGGCCTAAAGGATGTGCTAGCCTCTCCATGACTATAGGTATTGGTGCATGTTGCAACTATTGACTGTGATCTTGTCATATGAATTGGAGCTAGCTCTCCCAACTCATGGCCCACTTGATCCTCATCCACTATCTCATCACCCTCACCCATCAACTGCTCCTCCACTTGGCCATCATTTTCAAGATCTACAACCTTATTAGAATCCTCATGTATCACATTTATGAATAGGTCAATAGCCCTAACCACTATCTCCTCAACGCTATCCTCCTTGTCTATCTAATCTAGGAGTGGTCCTACATCACCTATCAGCTCATCCACCAGGAATACAAGGGATGGGCATGCTACTTCCCACCACTCCTCATAGGAATCTATGGTACACTAATGTCATTAGCATCAGAGACTGGAGGCATATCATGATCCTTGTAATCAGAGTCATTGTAGATGACATCATCAATGATGAATTGTCTAGTGTTGTCGAGCCTCCAGGCACTTTGTACTGATCTCCTAAAGAAGGTTTTTCCATGGGTGGTACTTGGACCTATCCAAACTATTGCATGACATGATCATAGTAGAAGGGTTGTACTATGTAATCATGTATGCCTATAAAAAATATGTTGGTGTTTTGTCTCCTCAGTTGACAAGTCTCATCTAGTCACTACAGTATAAGACAATAAGGTCTCCATATGATCTCCTCCTCATCTAGTTGGTCAAATTTGACTCTCCAAAAATACAAATCTTCATACTACCATAATACTTTTGTGGGTAATTGAATGTGTGAAGATACCCTAGGGTCACTTGTTAGCCTAGTGCATGATATATGCTTTAGGCACCACACTTGCAACAACATATAGTGTATTGTTGGATCTCAAAGATGCAGGTTACAAGTCCTAAGCAACATTTTTTAACCAATGAATGGATTTAATCTATTCATTTGATGAATCCCTGCACTTCAGGCTCTACTAGACTTAGGTGGGTGGACCTTTGTGATGGAGCAGATTAGAGGAATGCATGACTTAATCAAATTTAAGGGTCTATCCATAGTGGCATAAAGTGGTATAGATGAATGCTTACTAACTACTCCTAAAATATGAAATGTGAATGTATGGATACAATTTTATAAAATTATAAAATGGAATTGGTATGACTAGTGCCTACTTTTGTTGGGCAAATATTGTCAAGAGGTGAAAGATATGTGAGTTACTGGCTACAATTCCAATTGCTTGGCACTTGTGATTATTTATAACTTGTCTAAACATGCAAGAATATAACTACCAAACTCTTCTTATCGATCTAAATGATTCTTACCAGGTTACTATGATTAATTAATAAGAAGTTTTAATCATTCCTTAAAGGAACCAGTTAACTAAATCAAACAAAAGGAGCCAGTGTGCCCTAAAAAATCAAATACTTCTGATTTGAATAACAAAATAGAACCAAACTAGAGATAGTATGATAATTATCGATTATAGGGCTCTTCTTACTAATCCAAATAACACTTCTAGATTACTGTGATTGACTAAAAGGATTTTAATTCTTTTAAAGAAACCCATTAATCCCACCACACAAGAACAAGAAATGTGCCTTGATAAATTGAATCTATCCTTGACACACCAATTTAAATAATAAGGAAATATTAATTTGGAGACAACGAAATAATCATTTATTTTCAACAAACAATTGACACTAGAAATTTGATCACCAAATTAAATCTTCTTGTCCATTATATTACTTCAAAATATTTTCCAATGCACATCATAATGTTTTGTTTCGGCAACTGTTCAACCTATCCAACTATTGATGATTTATTAACCTACTGCTTATATGTTTTTTTATTTTATTTCATCTTACATATATACATCATATTTTTAAGGTTATGAACCTTCATATCTCTTCCATTGCAATGTTTCGCTTTATTTTAATTAATTTCCTTTGACAAATTAAAATGCTTCAACTTTAATCTTCATCTTTGTGAAAAATAATTCAATAATAATCTTCCTTTGTTAGAAATTTTCACTTCACTTTTTACTTGTATGTATCTTCAATATGCTCTTTGGGTGAAAATAATTATCCTTTTTATAACCCTCTAGTGAAAATTGATTCATTTGCCTTTTCATAGGAAAGTATCCTTTAGGTAAAATAATTATCTAATTGATTAACTCTTCCATAAAAATATTTTACCTCATGTCTTTGGCAAAAAATATTCTTCCTTCTAGTGCAAATATTTCATAATCTTTTACACTTTATGCTTCTCGTGAGTAAAAATAATCGTTCACCTTAAAATCCCCTTGATAAAAAATGAAATTTATATTTCTATTATTTCTGAAAGTACTATTGATTTCCACCATAATCTCATTTTATTCAAGCTTTTGTTCGCATTATGACCACATGTAGTCATTTATCGGGGTAACTTAAATAATCGACGAGACTTTCTTTACCTCCACCGATTGTGATTTTCTCACCGACGAAGTATGGTGTTTGGCTGTTGGTGAGACTCTCCCCAAAAAATCTCATCGGAAAGACCCTTATAGTCGGGGAACTTGATAAATCCACTCCAACAAAACATATTACTCTGATACATTTAGGGTTTTTCACCTGGCATTCTGCAAATGCGCGAGTCTTGCTTCAATTAATACAGAAATCCTTCTATCGAGCCCACACGCAAGAGCCATGGCTTATGAATTTCTATCTATTTCCCACGCATGAGTTGAATAACCATCAGAATTAGAAGATATTCAGGCAAGCGAGGCTCAAATACAGTCCACTACCATGATGCCACAAAATTTTTCGCTTGATCTTCCAATTGCTATGATTTTGTGTTGGAATCAAGTTAGCATCGAATGAGCAACGTCTGACAACGAATCCATGTATTCTGCAGTGCCATTGTCCATTATAAAATTCTTCATGAAACCTTTGAAAATCTCTATATCGGCCTTGTTTCTCATTTTCCCCATCTCTCTTATCGATCACTCTAAAAATATAATGCCTCGCATTCGTCTTGTGTTTGAGATTCGATAAAAGCATAACATAGACTATGGCCTGTCTTTGAAATCTCTTGATGATGGATTATTTCAATCTTTCCTTCCTTAGCACGAGTATTCAAAACTTAGGGTTGTTGTTTCTTTCATTTGAGATTCCTTCTAGTGTTTTGTCCAGCATTACCTTATCGTTTAACAGGATCTCTCGCGAGAAAAAGGGCCTTTGTGTGATATAGATATCTTGCTGTTTGAATCTTGTTACCATTTTTTGTGTAAACTTGTCTGCTGCATCCTTGAGGATTTTTGGGGTTTCTCGAGAAGTATATGATCCCCCAATTATTAATATTTTTCCCATTGAAAACAATGTTATAATTCATGCTCCATTACCTTTGATGGCCCTGTGGTCTTATCGGCTCCTTCTCATTCGTGCCCCATTACAAATAATGTACCTTCAACATTTAACAAAATATGTCTTTCATTATGTTTTGATAGATGTAGATACCTCGTTCTACTTCTCTCATTCAATCACACAGTGAATGTAGCTCATTGTGATTTGTGTTTGACCGAAAGCTTCAAAAGGACATACTAAATTTCTTTGCAATCATCTTATTTACTTGGGACGACCTCCTTTCGAAGCACTGTCTCGAATAAGCTTCGATATGTGTATGGTAGTTGCGCAGATTTATAGGTACAGTCAAGTTTTGCATGTCTTATAAATGGTTGTTGCCTTCAAAATTCCACCAATGTATCCATTGTAACCTTTTGTTGTCGATGATAACCATTGTACATGTTTTAATGTTGTAACTGAGGAATTTGAAGACATCTCAATTATCTATGAGATTTTAGCATTCATAAATAGTCCATTTATGGAAGTCTGAGAGAGCATAGGGGACACAACGTGATTAATCATAAATCTGCTCTCAATATCAACGGCATCTTGCAGTAAATCAAGATCAGCAATGTGCTCAATTTTGTTCGCTGGCACATTTCCTTCGACCAAATCAAGTGAGGAATTGTTGAATTTATGCGCATTTGACTATACCAAATCTGATCTAGTAATTTCAGGTGGAGTGTCATCTCTTGGCAATGACCTATCTCTACCTCCAAGAGAACTGGATTTGCAGAGCTTCATATCAAGCCCACCTTCATAATGGCCATACAGAAGACCCTCTCTGATGTTAGATAGCATCCCTATATTAGAGAGTACTTTTTCACTCTCATAAGTATAAATTGTATGAAACTTTTCATTTTCTGATTCACCGAGATATTTGGCAGATATAGAGCATGCTATTTCACTAACCTTTTGATTAGTATAAGACAACCAAGATTGTATTGGAAATTTCTTATCTCAATAGACCTCAGAATATGTTTTTGAACATCTTCATTAAAATATATTTTCACATTCCCCATTTAACGAATGACACAATCTTTTGCATTATTCAATCTTTATTTCTTGATTTTTAGTTGTAAAAGAAATTGATGCTATCTAGTTCAATTACTCTGCCCAATACTTCTTGAAGGTCTCTTCTACACATATTCTGAGTACAACCCCTAGTGGTTTGATTCCCATGGTATTCTATCTCTTGCAAACATTCCATCAAAACCAAAAATGCATGTTAAACTGAAGTGGATATTCATTAGAATTTATTTTCTGCCATTTTACACCATGACAAAAATAGATCAGGTTGCCTCCATAATCGATGTGGAAAACAACTCAAAATTTCTCCTAAAGCCACAAAAAATGCACCTGCATGTTTGATGATAGGGGAGTTTGCTTGAAAAACAACTTTTCATGAAGTAATCGGGATTAAAAGCTGTCAACATTTCAAGTTGCTTACTTAACATTTTCTGAAAAACTGCATTTTTGTTAAACTTAACTGAAACCTACCATTTTCCCTTTTGGAAAAATTACAAAATCTAATTTTGAGAAGTTGGCATCCTCGAGATTAGTTTATTTAGGTCACATGAACATGTAGGAAAAATGGTTTTTCATCATTTTATTTTCTACATAAAATATCAAGTGTCAAAATTGGCCCTTTTATAGTTGTTATGAAAATCCAGTCTTCAAACTGGGTAAAATTCATTTGGATTTGATTTTGAAAAAATACCAAATGATGTCCATAAGCTCTAAAAATTGACATGGATGCACTTTAAGATGGGGACAATCAAAAGCACCAACTGGTTTTTCATGAAATGAAATCCTATCAATTGCTTAGTATTATTCTCCAAAGTTGGTCATTTTAACAGATTTAACACTGTGTAAAAAACACACCTTCCTAGAACCCTTCAACCTGGCCTTTTGAAACCTTGGAAAATCAGATCATAAAGAGATGAAATTTAGTAGAGACACTCACATATGATAGATGAAGACATCTGCAAAGTGATTTTCTATGAAATTGCACTAGCTTCATCTTGTGATTTTTCAAAGTGGGTCATTTGAGCAGATTTTCCAACTATACTTTTGAGTGCTGAAATCACATTTTTTCACATGGGAACCTAAAATTTGCATGAAATTTTAGGCTCCAACATGTACCATAGTGTTCTCCTCGTGGAATGAAAATTTCCCTAGATCATAGTACAAGTGGACAAGGATGTTGCACCCCCAGGTGTATATGATTCTCTTCCCTGCCATCCACCATATCATATGTACTAGTCTTCCCTCAAGATGTGCTCCACGACCATCAAGGATGAGTACTATTACCACAATAAACATCATAATCCATGCCACAAGTGGAGCTCACAAATATAGCATCCATGATAGCTTGATCCACAACCTCACAATGTCATCATGAATCAAACCTCCAAGACTATATTATACATCATATTTCATCTCACGAAATGATTGATCCCCTAGAAAATGTACCCTCTCACCCAAAATTGGAACTTGGAGAATATGATGGATATCCTCTAAAGTGATTATCATTTCATCGGTCTAGAGATGAAACATGCATGTATTTGCATCCCACCACTCTGCCAAGGCCATTAGCATTGCATCATGATACCTCATCGGGGGCATGAGGTATGCCCAGTACAATCTTGTAGTATATAATATCATTGTGTCCTCTACTAAAAGTGTTGGGACTAGGTCTTAGAGGCAACAAAATTATTTTCCACTATGACACTGTCGTGATTGTAGTAGGATCTAACAAAAAGGTAAAAATATGTCCTAGAAGCATTTTGAACTCTTAATTATATACATCAACAATTAAAAAGTATGATAAAGTTGTTCTAGTACATTTTCCTAAAAGTCCTAGACACTTTATTTCCCTTTTTAGATACTTCACGAAGAAGCAAGACACTTTACAAAAAAGTGGGACACTTTGTGACAAAAGGGGACACTTTGTGACAAAAAGGGACACTTTATGAACCTTTCTTACATGGTCCTAAATCAACCTATAAATCCATAAAAACATAAAATATATGTGTAAGGACAAAGCTAATAAAAAAATCAACTCACCTAATATTGTAGCTTGATGTGGGCTACCTTCTCTCATAGGACATTCAATCTTGGGGGCTTGTACTCTCATTGGTTTGGCATCTTCAGTCACTCTCCACCAAATTCAAGCTACGAGAAGGTAAATGATAAAATGATTAGAAATAACTTAACTTTTTGCTCTTATATAAGTTAAAATTAAGGGTTTTACTATATTAGGGTTAAAAAGTTCCTTTCATTCAAATTAACATAATGAGAACTAGAGAACTCCATTTTTTACACTGTTTGTTGTGTTGGAATCATGATTCCACTCCCATTCTCATCAAATGTCTATCATTATGCGGTATGTGATTAACATCCAAAATACTAAGAGGGGGGTGAATTAGTATTCCAATAAAACCATTCACATAAAACACATCTAACCATTATCACAATTCTAGTTGAATCAGCAAGAGAGAACATAGAAATAATTCAATAGAATAGTACACATGTACACCAATATTTTATGTGGAAAACCTAAAAAGGGGAAAACCACGGTGAGGGTTAACTCACAATATATTATATCTAGATAAAAAATATTATAGGGCTCACTTCCAAGACTCACTATCCTTAAAAGGCTCACGACCTAAATACAAAATATGGCTAACTGCCAAGATACAAAGATAGTCGTTGACTGCCAAGAGATTGAACTGATAGGATACACCTTTAATGTGCAGGGTTCAATTCTAATGAAGCTCAGAATATGAATTACTTCCTCACACAACAGTCGCTCAACAAATCCGATCTGATCCACTACTAATAAATCATTTAGGATCAAACCTTTCTTCCACACACACACTTTTCTTCTCGCTCACTCTCATGTGTCTTTCTCCATTTCAAAAAACCTTATATATACAAGTATATCTTAATAATCAATTAGGTTAGCCTAATTAGATAAAAATAAAATAATCAAAACATTCTTTGTCAATAGGATAAAACATTATATCCATGCAATGCATTGTGCAAAGTTGGCTAACATCCATAAATGATAACTAGTCTCCATAATGTATTACATATGCTAAGTGAGCCAAGACTAGAAGGAAACTCTCCAAACCAATAAATAATTCTACAATAAAACACGTTCTAGATCTAAGTAATCATTAATTTCCCATCATACCATCAACATAGAGACTACCAACAAAACCATAGCATAAGAATGTTCACCTTAATAAAATGTGGAGTCTTTGACATAGTATGTCAAGCAAGGAATAACAGTAGTATACAAAGTTGAACTGTATTAGAGATAAAATTTTACTCACAACCAAGAATGTCTCAAGATACAGGATATAGCTATCTGAATGATTCATAATAGCATGGTTAAGAGATTAGAGTTATATCAGATCTTGTGGTGATTTCTGAACTCAAATACCAACACATTAATCCATTGCAAAAGGGCTTCACCAACAAAGAACAACTTCCAATAAACCAAATGGATTTCTCATATAATTATCATCATGTTGACATCAATGAAAACATAGAACAACCAACACAAACCATTGACACTTCATTCTCATATTGTAGGGCTCTATAATCCAAAAAATCTCCCACTTTGGCATTGATCGCAACATGCATGAATTTTTTTTTCCTATATACTACAACTAAATACTATGAATACTCCCCTTATCAAAACTACTCTTCAAAAAAATGTTTTTACTTTGTTAAACTCCATCTCTTCATCTCTCTAACTATTTATCTATCTCTCTCCCTCCCTTTGACATCAATGGAAAAGGATGAGGTCTAGTATATATATATATATATATATATATATATATATATCAAAATGTAGCCAAAATGATATGAACAAAAAATTGAATTAACCTGAAGAAGAACCTTTGAGACTCTCTAGGTTGACCTTCCATGGAACTTTTCCTTCTTCCCATGAACCTTTTGCACATATAGGAGTCTTGTGTAATAGCTCAAGTTTAGGTAAGGCCTCTATACCATTTGCTAGAGTATTGCGACTAAGATTAATCTCTAATAATTCACCAATACAACCAAGAGCACTAGAATCAAAAGTGCGCCTAAGTTTAATCATGTCTCTAAGTGCTAAAAACTTTTTGATAACTTTTGTCCTTTGATTATGGAGTGAAAATAATTTTTCCTCAAGTTGCACAATAAAGGACCACCTTTGATTATCTCGATCTTTTGCTAACCTATATGTATCTGCTAGACCAATCTAGGAAAAAATAAAGTAGTTCATGTGCACCTTGTTCACAATCTTATACACTCCCTTATTCCTTCATCACTGAATTATGTGCATTTGCACATTTTCCTTGATATCTGCCAAATTTATTTCATCAAACCTAATTCCAATAGTCACTTCAAGTCTAGAGATGTATACCTTCAAAGAATCAATTATGCCTCTGAGATTCTCCACAATAGAAATAGATGAATCAAAATTAGCATCAGGAATAACCTTCTACAATTCTTCTGAAGAGAACCGAAAAGAAAATAGGGTGGGGGAGTGCCCATCTTAGTTTCCTTTAAGCACTCAATAATGTCCTAGGATCCCAAATTTGATTGACTATCAACCCAAAGGGTGAGTCAATTCTCAAAATGGAAGACCTAGGAAGGGGTTCTTTAAGCTTTGGGGGGTTCACCACCCAACAAAAGCTTGGAAAATACAACTTAACATTCAACTCATAAAACCTAGTAATGCAAGATAAATGTTGGATGTAAATGATAAAATTAAGCAATAGGAAGTTATGTTGTATGTACCTAGGAAGTTTGGAAATGTGATGTGGATTCTAAAACTACAAAAATGTTGTCAAAATATGTTATGGAGGACTAGGATGCCCTTACTATTATCTTAGTCCCCCTACTATTTTTCAGCGTAGTTGTGGAATCTTCAGATTTTAAAACTGGATCTAAAAGAATCTTTGAAAATACCTTTAAAAGGAATAAGATGCCCTAGGTGGAGACTTAGTCCTATCTATAATTTTTGAAATCTCTAAATGTGGTCTCAAGGCTCAAGGTATGTATTTCCTTCTTCTCAAATCTCAAGCCCTAAAACTTCTAGATATGTCTTGTAGGTTAGTTATCGTGAAGATGACAACTTTACAATGTAACTTTGCAACTTTGTACTTCAAATGATCTTCAAGTCTTCAACCTAAATTTCCAATCACAAGCACATAAGAGAGGAAAAACTTGTTGATTGTTATTAAATGGGGGTTTGCCTTGGTCAAACTCCTTGTAGGTAATTAAACCTTGAAATGAAACAAAATAATGAAGGGAAATGATGAATGAACAACATGCAATGTTACAACTAACCAAACCCTTCTATTGAAATCTTCAAACTTGTGTGACATGGCTAGCATGAATGTAGATCTTAAACCAAAGGAATGCTTGATAGATCTTGACTTGAGTTTCTTGCTTGAATCAAAATCCTACATCACAAATGTTAGCTCAAAAACACACATTATGCAAGAAGATCTTCGATACGATGCTTGAATCTTGATGATGGCACTAAATGCTTGATGAATTGCTCTTCAATGTCAAAATACTTGAATGCTTGGATGCTTGTTAGATTGCTAGGTGTTAGGATATGTATATGAGAAATTAATGAAAGGAACCTTGTATTTATACTTATATATGATTTTAAATATTTTGAAATTACACAACATCCCAACATATTAATTCATTAATTAAAGGATGCTAAATCCTTCCAAGATTTAAAATTAAATGTCAAAAAAAACTTTGGGGGGGGGGGGACTAAGATGCCGCTTAAGGGGCGGACTAAGATGTCGTAGGTGGCATCTTAGTCCCAAGGCATAAAACTTTGGTCACAGACTCAAAAAAGGGACTACTTTAAGGTACATTTGAAATTGGGGTCCTAAGGCCTTTGGAGGACAAAGACACCCTAGGTGGCATCTTAGTCTTGATCCAAAAAATAGAGACATGCAGCTAGGATCATTAAAATGTCATTTACCCTTGAAGTATGTCATGATTAGCCATAAAAATATGTAATTTATTAGGCTTGTGGATGCAAAATAGGACCAATTAAGACATAAATAGGGATAAATAAATAAAGGAAGGTCCAAACAAGTGTGAAAATGCAAGGGTATGAATTTTCCTAGACTACATTTAGCCCCCAATTAAGTGAGAGGGGGAACTTGCTTCAAACTAACACTAAAGTAGCCAACCACCCAATAAAAAGGGTTTCAAATGTAAAAATGCTAGTTAGATAGGATGGAAATAATCAAGATGGAGGCTAAGCCCACAAGATTAAGATCCTATGACAAACCAACATAGGAACAAAAGAAAACACATGAAAATTATATATGAAGCCATAACCAGATCGCAAACATACAACATCAAAGATAGAAAAAGAAAGAGACAAATGAAAAATGCAATGGATCAAGCTTTGACTGGCCATCCAATGTGTTGTGGACTGGGTCTAGGCTATTTTTCCAAAAAATGTTTATAAGTGGAACACGTTGTACACTATGCAAATGAAACTCATGCTCCCAAGGGCTAGTGAAGCTAGTTGTCCAGTAGGTGAGTGCCAAGAGGTCCATATCAAAGTCATACCCCCATGACTATGATAAGGACAAAGGGAAAAATGCACACTCACAAGGGCTAGTGAAGCTTGTTTTTCACTAGGTGAGCCCTAGGGGACCATATCAAAGCCATATCTCCATAACTTTAATAAGGCACAAAAAGGAAAAATGCATGATCACAAGGGCTAGTGAAGCTAGTTGTTCACTAGGTGAGCCCTAGGGTACCATATCAAAGCCAAACCTCCATAAGATTAATAAGGCAGAAAAAGGAAAAAAACATGCTCATAAGGGCTAGTGAAGCTAGTTGTTCACTAGGTGAGCCCCAGGGGACCATATCAAAGCCATACCTCCATGAATTTAATAAGATAAAAAGAAACAATGCAACAAGAACAAGGGATTTTCCCTAGCTTGTGTGAGGTATCTTCTTAGGGAAAATTATGTGTAATGTTTCCAAGAGAGGACAAGGAGATATCATGCTCTTGAAGGAAATAAAACCAAATGACACCACCAAGAAAGGGATGCATCATAGGAAGAAAGAAAATCAAACAATGAAACATGAGTGTCAATGTATGCCCCCACTTTAAAGCAGTTTCTAACACCATTGCTATGAGAAGTTTCTTTAAATTAGAAAAATAAAAGAGATATTATTCAAAAAACCCTATGGCAAGTCATATTTTTTTCTGAAATAAGTTGTGTCATGCAATAGGATGGAAGGGTTTCCCCCAAAAATACAATGCTAAAGCTAACTCAGTGTGTCACATGTGAGCCAACTTAACACATGTCGTCAACATCCCAAGCTTTCTCTTACATATACATGGAAGGTGGTCAACTAGCCAAAAGACACAATGATAGGTAACATATGAGGACAAGGCTATCTAACCCCTTGCCCCTACTTAGTGCAGGACAAGGATCAGTTGAAATAATTGATGAGATGAATGCTACAGTGAAAATCAATATCAATTAGAGGAATTAGGTGCCCCCACATAAGGAAGAGTACCAAACTCCTTAACATGTTGGATTTTACTACTCAAAGCATTACGTTCATTAGTAGCATGGACATGAACTCTGTAATATGCACAAAATGAATGATTGTAATAAAATTTATTTCATGTTCTTGGAGGGAGGGCTATCAAAAAATCTTGGAGGAGTCTCAACAAGATACTTTCTTGATTAAAAGTAGGAGATGTTGCTTTGTTTTGTGACAAACATATCTCTTGCTTAGTGTGAAGCATTTTTTCCTTGATCATCTTTGATTTTCAGCTTGTATATATTTTTTGCTTCATATGTGTCCAAATTTGAGTAAAGTTGTTATAAAGGTGTGCAATGCACCATGTAGTGGTTACATAGCTTTCATTTTTTTCCTTTCTTTTGGGAGAGAGTTAGGATATGTGTCAACCCATCGAGGATTTTATCAAGGAGCTATATTGATGAGTTTGAGAGTTTCTGCCTATTCATCATGTCATCTCTTTGATGTGAGCATTTTACTCTTTTGTAAAGTGATATTTTTTGTGAGTTTTTCAGATCTAGCTGGCCCTTTTTGGTTTTTGGGATGGAACTTTGAGTCGCTGCCGTTAGGTTACATGACTAGCCAACAATACTTTTTCTAGGCTATTTTCTAAGATTTGATCATTTTTAGATAAATATCTTTACTAAATATCTAAAAACATTAATGCAGCAATTGAGAATTGATGAGAAAAGATTGTTGTGACCTAACTAAACATCTACAATCAGATTATGTGCTATCAAATGCCAACACCTGATAGTAATTATTCCCAAGTTGTGGTAGCGTTTTCTTCCTTTTGCAGCTATAAATGAGAGTTGATGACATAAGTGTTGGGTTGGTTCCAAGTTTAAATTTCTTTTGCTGAGGAAAAGTTTCTTTAGTTTTCTTAGGTTTTAAGAACTATTTTTAGAAGTAGAGTTATAGAACTACTTTTCTCTGGAATGTTATATCGTTTATGCTCAAACTATTATCAGATTGGCATCCAACCTCTATTTTAAAGTTCATTAGATATTTAAGCATGAATTATTGGGAAGAAATCTTTGAGACTATGGATGTATGGCCTTTATCAAGTTTTCCTTCTTTGTTAATATTTTTTTTTAGACTACAGGAATCGGGTAGCATGACCCCATATAAAATATAGTTCTCCTGGTAAACTTTTTAACGTGACCAGCGGCGCTGGCGTGACACGCCCTCCGGTACCACGGGGGTGGCGAAGACTAGACCTCGTGACCAACCTCCTGCAATAGGAAAGATTTAGCCAACCGAGCTAGGGCCCCAACCCCAGGTTTTCCTTCTTTATGCTTTCATTCTAAATAGAACATTTTCTCAAGCAAGATGAATTCAAATAGCTTAATTTGTTGATTTTCATGTGGTAGGATTATATGGTAGAATAATAACTTGTGGAAACTATATTATGTTAGTGGACTTCTCTATTTTTTGAAGGGTTGTTTTTTTTATATTGTGTTGTATTAGGAGAGAGATTTTATGCAATTTCTAAATATTTTTTGACAACCTTGGAAATCTTTATGTTTAATCAGACCTTAATGAACACTGCCTACCAGAAGATTTGAAATTCTGCATGGTGCTTGTTGCTAGCCTTTTTTGTTCATTCTCTTTCCAATAATGAATGGTTGTGGCATTATTCATAATTATATCACTCATAATAAATATTGGGTTTCAAATTGAAACATAGATTTTTGGGATCCTATGGACTACTCTTGCACTTCTAGGGTTTTTCACCTAAAAGGAGAGAGATAGGGACCAAAATGCTTATGTATCACTCAAATCAATATGTATGCAATATTGTTTAATTTAAATGAACTTAAATAAATGAAATTTACTAATCTAGATGAATGAAAATGAATGAAAAAGTGCAATTACAACTATGTTTGAAAACACATTGTGATATGCAAACAACTATGTAAATGAAGAAATCATGCAAAACAGAAAGTATAGGGATGAATCTTAGTGGACCTAGGATGATTGTGATTATTATAGAGTATTTTTAATGTTGATGGAAATTACTAAACTTTCACTGTGGGACTCATTCGCCCAGGGTGGCGAATCAGTTCACCTATTGCTGAAAAACTGTTGGGAGCCAGTTTCTATCTATCGAGATCCATAATATAACAAACTTTAGATTTTATTCCTAAGGTGGGAATCATTCACCATAGGTGGAAAATAAGTCCTCTCCCAAATTTATGAAAAATCAAAAGACAACTCTACAACACTAGGTATGGAAATGTCTGCTTGTCGGGTTGTTGAAGTCAGTTTTGTAGAAAAAGGGACAAATATCTCTCTCCAAGCTTGAATTTGAATCAAGTTGACTTGAAGCACCTAGTTGACTTGTATATCAATCTTCAACACCTAATAACCTACCAAATCTACATACAAAGAGCTGCAAACAAACATGCAATAGAGGAAAAATGATTGAAGGTTAGTGAATAGGGGTTTTCCTTGGTCAAACCTCACTTTTCATAATTAAACCATTGAAAAGATAATGGAATGAAAGAGAAAGATAAACTACTAACATTCAAGTGCTATCAACTTACCTAACCCTTGATGATGGAAATTTGAAGTAATGTCAATGGCTACTTCAAAGTGTTTGAATAGTGCTTGAATTTTGGATGTAAGATGCTTGAATGCTTGAGATTGCTTGAATATGATATGTGAATATTAAAGGATTTCTTGAATGAGTGAGGAGATGTAAAATGGGGTGAAAATAACTTATTTATACAACTTTTTTGTCTTAGTATCCATTCATACCTCATCACAGGCTGACATCAAGTGATTTTGAATAAAATCCCAAAAGGAAATTTGAAATATTTTGAATTTCAAAGGGGGACTCATTCCACCTATTGTGAATGGGTCCCACCTAGGACCTAAAAACATGTGTTGGGAAAAATGTTATATTTAATGTTATTTTCAATATAACATTCAAAAATACACTTAATTACAACTTATGAGGGCATAAAGGGACAAAATAAAGCATGAGAAAGGTGTAAATAGTGAAAATATGCCTAGAAGAGCATGAAAGCTTGTTACAAGACTTTACATCACTTAAAAATAGGACCTGTTTAGTGATGAAAATGTGATTTTTAGTTGAAATTAATTAAATAGAGTCTAGAAGAATGTAGAAATGTCTTACAACACTTCTCAACACCTTTCCAAGATGTCGTTCTTTAAGTTTTAGTACCTAAATAAGCATGTTCAAGTCATGTTACAACATAAAATCAAAGCAAGATAGTTCCAACACTATGAAACAAGACCTAAAAGGTTATGAAAATGAGAAAGGGCCATTTTTCTGTCACATTTAGCCACCACTTTCGTGAGAGGATGAACTTGTTTCAAACTCACACTAAAGTACCCATGAACATTGAGGGGAGGGTTCAAATGCACTTATGTTAGCAAGATGGAATGAAAACAATAAAGAGGGATGATCAAGCCCCTAGATGAAGATCCCATGGAAAACTAAACAAAAGAACAAAGGAAGACACAAGTGTTGAGATGAAAATGAAGCTTCGATCATCAATCCAACTAATGAAAAGAGATCTAGGAGATTGCTTGAAAAAGAGAATGTGTACTCACTTTGGGGCCACAAAACTTTAGGCTTTCTGCAGGGTGAAATCCCAACTATATACTCACTCTAGGGCCACAAAACTTTGGCTATCCACAGGGTGAGAAATCCCAACTATATACTCACTAGGGCCATAGAACTTCAGGCTATCTGCAGGGTGAGAAATCCCAAAAGGTAAGATACATACACTAGTTGGTATGCACTGTCAAACAAAAAGTGGCTATGGGGAAAAGTCGTGCTGCTAGGTGGGCTTGCCACTCAACCATGCCAAAGTTATACTACCTGGTAACTTTAACAAGGTGCCACAAAGCAAAAGGAATGTTCATGAACAAAAATACAAAGGTATCACAATCATGAAAGCTGTGTTATGCAAGGTGGCAAAAAGAAACATAAAATGTAAAACTGTAAAGTGAAAAAATATAAAATGTTTGAAGGAGTATTGTTTAGTTCATGCAAGGTCAGTCACTTAGGGAACATTGTTTCTAATGTCTCTAAGAGATGACTAGTCAAAGACTAGTATATTCACAACTAAGGGGATGCAGTGTGTCGCATCAAACCACCAAGAGTAATGCAATATGCTAAGATAGATCACACTTATGAAGGACATTACACCCAATGTCATCCACAAAGTGACAAACACATCTTGTAAATGACAAGGCTACACTAGGAACCAAGAATGCAAATGAATTGATGGTAATGTATGCCTCACACTTTAAACGAATTGCTACACATCATTCTGTGAGAAATTACTTTAAAGTAGAGAAGAAAAGAAAAAGCTAAAGGAAAACAAGTCATGAAAGCCTACTTAGAAAGCCCTATGCCAAGTCATATGTTTCAATGTTAGGTTGCATCATGTCAAGAAAAAATTAAAAACAAAGAAAAGGGAGTTTTCCCCAAGGAAAGAAAGCACACCAAACACATAAGGGATCTATGGAGTTGGGGTCAGTATGTTCATTACTGCAATGTTTTTATAAAAGAGCTTGGAAATGTCATCATTCCCCAAAGCACATAGAACTAGAGGAATGACACAAAGAGAGTGAAAACAAAAGGAAAAAGAAAGTCCATTTTGAGTTAACATGGAACAGACATTACGGTTTTGACACTTTGCATTATCCCCAAAAGGAAAACACAAGTGAAAAGAAAGAAGACAAAAAGGTGAATGAAAATGATTTTTTTTTTCTGTCAACATGAAGGAGAAATTTTGGTCTCAATGCCTTGTGTCATCCCCAAAAGGAGAACACAAAACAAAATAAAAAATGGCAAGGACCTTGTGGGTTAACATGGAAGAGACATAGGGAATCTCTATGCTTTGTGTCATCCCTAGAAGGACAACATAAAACAAAAATAGAAAAAGAGAAGGACCTTTTGGGTCAACATGGAAAAGACATAGGGCGTCTCTACACTTTGCATAATCCCCAAAAGGATAACACAAAACAAAAAGGAAAAGAAGGCAATGCATGACAAGACAAATAGAAGAATAAAGGTACAAATAGAAGAAGTGTACAAAGAGAGAGAACATCAAATAAATGTTACAAGGGAACATGATACACACATGAAAAGGAAAATAAAAAGAGGATAAGGAATGCAAATGTAAGCCAACCATTAACTAAGGTATTGGTTTCACAATCTTAAATAGATAAGTAGAAAATGAATAACATAGTTAAGAGACAAGGACAAGTGCATTACAAGGACAAGCCTAACAACACCTTTCCCTCCACAAAGTGTAAAGGCAAGAATGAGACGAGGTGGGTGAATGGATCATGCAATAGAGAGAATAGGGAATTATACAACTATGGCATGATGATGGGGTTTGGATGCTTTAAGGTATGACATGGAAACAATCGCTATCAGTGAAATTATACTTATCTAGTATTTCCTTCAATGTTCGACATTCTTCAGTGTGATAAGGATGAGATGATATTTGCAAAATGGTATGTTAGAGTCTTTTGAATGAATAACCAACCTATTCATAGGTGGTAAAAGTAGAAGACATTTGTTTAAAAGTAGTTGAAGTCTTCATTCAAATTTAGGTGGATGATGTGTGAGGAACTTGATCTTTTTGAGTTTGTAAGGTCATTTTCACTTGCTAGATTCTCCTTATTCATGAATAGAAGGAGGAGAAGGACCCATGGGGATCCTAACATCCTTATCATTAGAAGGATATAATGGTTTCTCACGTGGAAGAAGAATATTTTAGTTAGGAGGAGAATTAAAGATCACCATTCCAACATCTAGAAGTCTCCTAGGTGTAAGAGGATGTCTCTCAGGATGAGAAGGATCATGATATCCAAGTCTTGTTGTGTTTTCTGTAGTTGAGTGTTGTTCAAAAAGTTGATGGATGTAATTTTCATGTTTTCTATCACAACCTTATTTACTTAAGATAGTGAATCCTTTTCCATATGTTTCCTCAAGGTTGATAGGAATGTTTATGACTTTATGCTCATAGAAGGGTTGTGAATGTGATTGGTGAGAGGAACTAGGTCCACTTGAGGGAGGAACCATAGGTCCTATAGTGACTTAGGGATGTAAATATGCAAAGTGATCAGGAGGTGCAACACTGGGAAGGTCTTGTGATTTCATGGATGGGTAAGAGGTTGCATTGGCTTATAGGTTGTCAAGGTAGTCATTGTAGAACTTGTGCATGCTATCATCATCTTCTCCAATGATGTCTACTTCATGAGGAGGACAATCATTAGGAGTTGTAGGAGCATGTTGGAGGTCAAGGTCATTAGGGTCATAACCAAAGGCACAATTGGACATGTCTACCATTGAATTTAAGGAATTCCAAAAATTATTGAAAGAAAATGCGATGATGTAAATAAATTAAGATGCAATAAATGAGGAAAAATAGAGAATCTATGAATGAAAAGAGAATGCAAGAACAAAAAAGTGTAATGTAAAAAAATGCCAAAAGATTGCAGAAATGCTATTTGAAAAGTGCAGAGGGACTGATTCACCCTGGGTGGTGAATGAGTCCTAGTATGAAGTTTTTTAGTGTTTTTCAAAAAATTTAAGATGATTTAAATGGTATACATAATGCAATTATAGATGTAGAATTCATATTGTTACTTTTATCAATGAGATTGAATGCAAAAATGAAATCTAAATGAAGTGTTCACTAATGTGAAAATGAAATATCCTAGAATGCAATAAAAAATCATGGTATTGATTGAATGTTAATGCAAACGGAAACTAAGATCTGTAGTATGTGAATGAAATCAGAAATATTAAGTGCTCAAATGTAAGGTTCACCAAAATAAAACATAGATTTTTGGGACCCTATGGACTACTCTTGCACTTCTAGGGTTTTTCACTTAAAATGAGAGAGATAGGGCCAAAAATGCGTATTTATCACTCAAATCAAGATGTATGCAATATCGTTTAATGTAAACGAACTTAACTAAATGCAATGGACCAATCTAGATGAATGAAAATGAATGAAAAATTGCAATTACAACTATCTTTGAAAACACATTGTGATATGTAAGAAAATATGTAAATGAAGAAATAATGAAAAACATAAAGTATAGGGATGAATTTGAGCCACCTGGATGAATTGTGATGATTATAGAGCGTTCTGAATGCTGATGAAAATTACTAAATTTCACAGTGGGACTCATTCACTCAAGGTGGTGAATCAATCCACCTAATGGTGAAAAACTACTAGGAGTTGGTTTCTGTGTGTCATGATCTAGAATATGATAAAATTTAGATTTCCAGTCCTAAGGTCAGATTCATTCACTATAGGTGGTGAATCAGTCCTCTCCCAAATATCTAAAAAAGCAGGAGACAACTTTGCAACACCAGATCTAGAAATGTCTACTTATCGGGTTGCTAAAGTCAATTCTATAGAAAATGGACAAATAACTATCTCCAAGCTTGAATTTGACTCAAGTTGACTTGAAGCACCTAGTTGACTTGGAAATAAATCTTCAACACCTAATAACCTATCAAATCTACATACAAAGAGCTACAAACAAACATGTAATAGGGGAAATATGATTGAGGGTTTGTGAATAGGGGTTTTCCTTGGTCAAACCCCACTTTTGGTAATTAAACCCTTGAAAAGATAATGGAATGAGAGAGGAAGATAAACTAATAACATGCAAGTGCTATCAACTTACCTAACCCTTGATGATGCAAATATGAAGTAATGTCAATGGCTACTTCAAAGTGCTTGAATAGTGCTTGAATATGATATGTGAATATTGAAGGATTACTTGAATGAGTGAGGAGATGTAAAATGGGGTGAAAATAAATTATTTATACAATTCTTGTGTCTTAGTATCCATTCATACCTCATCATAGGCTGACATCAAGTGATTTTGAATAAAATTCTGAAAGGAAATTTGAAATATTTTGAATTTGGGGCCAAGGGGGACTCATTCGCCACCTATGGTGAATGGGTCCCACCTAGAACCTAAAAACATGTGTTGGGAAAAATGTTATATTTAATGTTATTTGTCGAGATAACATTCAAAAATACACTTAATTCCAACTTATGAGTGCATAAAAGGACCAAATAGAGCATGAGAAAGGTGTAAATAGTGAAAATATGCCTAGAAGAGTGTGAAACCTTGTTACAAGAATTTACAACACTTCAAAATAGGCCTTGTTTAGTGATGAGAAGGTGATTTTTAGGTGAAATGAATTAAATAGATTCTAGAAGAATGTATAAATGTCTTACAACATTTCACAACACCTTCGCAAGATGTTGTTGTTTAAGTTTTAGTACCTAAATAAGCATGTTCAAGCCATGTTACAACATAAAATCAAAGAAACATAGTTCCAAAACTATGAAACAAGACCTAAAAGGCCATGAAAATGACAAAGGGCTATTTTTCTATGGAACAAAAATATTGTAAAAGCTTTAGTGTATCACCACTTATATATTTTATGTTTACATTTTCTTCTAGCCTTTTCTCTAAAACCAAAAGAAGAGTTGACTTTCTATAGAAAACCTAGAGGTATTTAGTGAGGCACAAATCAATCACCCACTCACAGAGTTTCCCATAAGACTGTTGGAGAGGCACAAGCTTTGATGATCAACAATTTTGTTTCTAGCATGCCTGGTGGCACACAAAGTACTTTGAATGCTTGATTAGAAGTTAGAAACATTTCTTAAATCAGGCAAAGGAAATAAACTAGAAATTTCATGCCCAGATTCTAGACAATAGCATCTTGAAGAGGCCATTTCAAGTACTCCCAATTACTTGCCTCGATACCTAAGAGAAGAAGACTTACAGGTTTGGTATTACTTGTAAGGAGCAATAGATTGAGAAGCAAGAGCCCAATATCTAGAGCTTTATCTACTCCACCCAAAGGCTTAACCTTCAAAATTAGAATACCTATATACCTGATTCATAAGAATCTTTTCCCTGTGGCTCATGTAGTTTCCCTTGTTCCTAGAAATTTTGTAACCTGGGATACCGGTAGTCCGCTACAACAACCTACACCCCTAGATATATGGCTTGCCATACCTAGTAACACCCATAAGGCTATCCCAAAATTCTTAGAAGAATATTTCAAAACCCCTTCTAAACACCTTCAAGATATAGCAAAGGTATGTAGGGTATATTTAACATAGCAGAGGAAAACATCACCTTGAGGCTATTAGATGCCTCTTTCAAAGGAAAGGCCCAAGATTAATATCTATCTTTGGCCTCAGGTTCAATCATCTCCTAGGATTAGCTCAAATAAAGGTTGTTCAAATGCTTCTTATATAAAGGAGATTTTTCTTCATTGCTATAACAACTAATCACCATCAAGAGAGCTCCACAAGCGGGCATGAGTGATTTCAACACCAACTTCCACAAGACCTAGAAAATGATCCCTATAACTACTTGACCCCCATCCATGATGGTGTTTATGCTCTATCTAAAGGCTCTCAATTTCGACATCACAATAATGATAACATCCATGGTATGGGATATCTTTCCCAATGCATATGAGTTGGTTGTGTGTGCATAATATAATCTGATCAATGTTGAGAAGCTTCTATCATGACCTCTAATGCCTATATTTATAAAATGGTCTGGTGGTCTTTAGGAGGAATTTATTCCAATCACTTTTTCTATGCAACTAATGTCGCCTATGCTATAGTCTATGTACATGTACAACACTACCCAGACAAGCACATCAGGCTCTTCCTGTATTGTAGTAAACATCAGTGACATGAAGAGTCTCATGCAAACATTTCCTAAGGAGTTGGTTATTATCAAACAAAAGTAAGCAACACCTTCAAAGTAAACCATGCAAACCTATGGCAGAGGAAAGCTATCTTACTAGCAAAATACATACCGGGGATCTCCTATAGGAGGAGGTCAATAGACGACATCTATAAACTAGATATTTATAGTCACCATGCCACTATAGTCAGTAAAGAGAGCTTGGGTAAAGAGTTAATTCTAGGTTAGAAAAATTTGGTGGAAGAAGAGAATGTATGGTGCTTCCCATGTAGTGATAGTCATATGCCCTGAAATTGTTCAAGGGGGGATATGCAACAAAAGTCAGTGAAACAAAGAAGCAAGGGTGTGCTCTTGAATGTAGATGTGTATTAGTCCTCTAAAATGGAAAAGTATATTTCTGAGAAAAAATGCAAGGAATATCCTTGGATCAAGAGATGGATATTGCACTCGACCAAGTGTTATTTTCATGGATGGAAGAAGAAGATGCAGTGTTCACAAATAAAGCTTCAAAAACTATTACTGCACAAATATAGTTGGATTACAACACATGACCTAGAAGAAGAATCATGGGAAAATACATACAACAAGATTTTCCACATCCACAACCACTACAACCATCACCACAAGAAAAGAAGGTTTCATTGCTCACTGTCTGACTTACTCCTTAGCCACACACTTTTCCATTCCTTGAAAAGGAGATGAAAAAAACACTAAGCCCATTCACAATGGAACATTTTCTTCCAAAAGATAGAGAAACACCACCATTCAAGCCCAAGACCCAACAAATCAGAATGCTTAATATGGTGGAGCAATTGAAGAAGGTGCTGGCCAATTTATCTTTGTGCGACATCATATTTATCCCAAAACAAAAGACACTACTTTGGGAAGCATTAAAGAAAGCAAAAAAAATACCATAGATGGACGTGACTTCATCAAGTGGTCAAAGCAGTGACAAATGATCTAAATTGAACCCTCAAGCTCCAAAAGTAGTAGCCTATGTGAATGATGTAGTTAATACAAAAGAGAAAGAGGTAAGAAATCCAAAGCCCAAATCTTTCTTTTTTAACACTTATTGTGGGAGATAATATTTTGCATAATAACATGATTGATTTAGGGGATAGTACAATGGTCATGCCAAAACAAGTGGCTAATGCCCTGAAACTTAAGTATGAGCCCCTTGATAAAGAAATCATGAAATTAGATGGAAAGAAGGTCCTGATTATTGGTTAGATAAAAGATCTGTCTTTAACCCTCTTTTCATGTCTAAGCCAAATAGTCAAATAAGAAATAGTAGTGATAGACATTCCCCCATTCTTTGGAATGTGTCTTTCAAGAGATTTCATTGGGAAGCTTGGCGGATACTTAGTGCTTGACTTATACCACCTAATATTGAGAACCAAGCACGTGGAAAAGATGAAGATTCTTTCTGAATCTATATATCTTAAACACATAGGGGATAATGTAGTCCTATGCTTTGAAGCAACATATACCTCTTTCTCTCAGTAGGAGAGATATTATTTAGAAATTTTGGAAGATGAAGAAGACACAAGCGATCGGTCTCCTGAGGAAGAGGTGATACTTAACCAATTAATTGATTTTGACCCATTTGGAAACTTTCATGCAATAGGGCTAGGCACCTATTTGATTTTAGATGATGATCAATTCCTTCTGAAATTGATAAAAGATTAGGAGGAATATGATGATCCGAGTGATAAGCATCTACGGACCTTATATTTTAATGGTGCCAAATGTAAATTTGGCTCTGGAGCAAGTGTCTGACTAATATATCTCCAACAAGATCAACGACCCTCAAAGCTTACCATTTTCAGTTCTCATGCTCAAATAATGACATGGAATATGATGCCTTGGTCCATGGTTTAACCCTTGTAGAACACATGGTCATAAAGAGAATACAAGCTTTAAGAGATTCAAAGTTAGTCATGATCCAGGTCCATGGGAAAGCGACCGTGAAAAACACAAGAATGAAGTTGAATAGACATCAGATTTGGGACCTAATTGAGAGTTTTGAAGCCTTCAATATAAAAGTTATCTCCTAATCTCAAAATGATGTCCTTGATTGGATTGCCTTTTCCAATTCAACGAAGTAAAATGAGGTACAATTCATCATCTGACCTGCAATCCCCTACAATGATCAAAACTAGAAAGTTTTTTATGATGACCTTTAGATTGCTACCTTTATACAAAAATTAGGAGCAACTTCAGACTATTCACAACTAGGAGCAAAATTTCTAGAAGAACAGGTTATCCAGTAAAATGGTAATCAGATTCCTCAGGGATTTATTTCCATTGAAAATATCTTTGATTGTGAAGACGTAAGAAATGAAAACTAGAGGTTTACTATAGAAGCTAGGGACTATGAAGAGCTTGATGTTAGAAGTGGCATAAATTTAAAGTTCAGAAGGGAAGTTCCCCACAAGGACAAGAAGAGACTAAAGGATCTATGTTTCAAATATGGTGGAGCTATTTCCTAGACCTATGATGATCTTATAGGGTATGACCTGGGCATAGTTCAACATACCATTGAATTGGTGGAAGGATCTAAGCCCATCCGATAAAAATAAAGGCCAGTCAACCCAAAGAATTGATGGCACAGGAGCTCACCAAAATTTTCAATTCAAATATCATATATCCGATTAAGCATTCCACTTGGGTGTCAAATCTAGTACCAATTCAAAAATAGAATGGTGATATTAGGATTTGTGTCAATTTAAGATATTTGAATAAAGCCTTGCTAAACGACCACTACCCCTTGGCATTGATGGAGTGGATCTTGCAGATTATGACAGGATTATAGATGTTTTCATTACTAGATGTTTTCTCAAGATATAACCAAATATATGTAAAGGAAGTTGATGAACATAAGACATCATTTACCACCAAGTGGGAAATTTTGCATACTCAAAAATGTCCTTCAGACTTTCAAATGCTGGTGCAAATTTTCAATGAGCAATCAATATTGCTTTCAAGGGATTAATAAACCTAATTATCTTAATATATTTGGATGACCTAATGGTCTTTTCAAAGTCGAAGGATGATCACTTTAATTATCTAGAGAAGGTTTTCTAGAAATTTCAATAGTTTGTGATTTATTTGAATCCCAAAAGATGCATTTTTAGAGCACCTCAAGGTAAGCTACTTGGTTTTGTAGTGTTAGATGATGGAATAACAATAGACCCCGGAAGGGTTAGATATATAATGGAATTACCCCTGCTAGTAAATCAGAATGGACTACAATATTTTCTAGGGAAGATCAATTTTGTTAGTATGTTCATATAAGATTTTGCAAGCATTGTGAGGCCGATCATGTTGATGCTCAAGAAGAACTAGATTTTTAAATGGACTCCCAAGGGAAAGGAAGCTTTTGAGTAGAAAAATATGGCCATCTTCGCTGCTCTAGTATTGGCTAACCTTGGCTTTTCCAAAGAATTTATACTCTATGTGTATAGTGGCAAACATAGCATAGCTTTGGTGCTCACTTAGAAGTGTGAGGGAGATAATGGAGATTATCCTATTGCATTTAAATCAAGGACCCTTAAAGGTTATGAGGCCAAGGATATTTTTGTAGAAAATTAGGATTTTTCCATTGTTAAAATCTTAAAGATTTTTTGACACTTAGTGTGACCCAATAAGATCACTATCCTCATTGCACATCCGAGTGTGAGGGAGTATATCACATAAGGTGAGATAATAGAAAAGAGGGAAAATTGGATCACCAAGATCCTAGAGTATGATGTGGACATTAGACAAACCAAGTTAGTTTATGAAAGAGGTTTGTGTGTGTACATTTCATAGGAATCAAGTTCCATAGCTAAAAAGGATATTGATCAAGTATACTCAAACCAATTTGAGTCTAAAAAATCTTGGCTAGAAGATTATACATAGTATATGCAAAAGGGGCACTACCTGACCAACCCTCCATGCCATAAAAAAAAATACTACCGATTGCAAGGCACTAGGTACATATTAATTGAAGGTTTATTATTCAAGTGAAATTATGATGGTGTCTCATTCAGATGTTTAGACAAGTTGCAAGTGGAAAGATTTCTCAATGAATTTCATTGTAGTCCTTAGGGTGGAAATTTCTCTTCCAAGAATACCTCTTTAAAGATAACGCAAGTGGGATATTATTGGATCTCTATGTTTTATGAAACTCATCATCTAGTGCAAAAGTGTACTCAATGTCAATTCTTTGTTGGCAAAAGAAAGAATATCACTTTGCTAGTGAGTCCAATTGTAACCAAGGAGCCATTTGCTCAATGGGGTTTGTATTTTATTGGAATGATAAATCCTATTTATAGCGCTAGACACAAGTGGATCCTCATGGTGACTAACTACTTCACAAGGTGGACAAAGGTTGTAGCTCTAAAAATTCCATGGAGTGGGAAATTGTCAATTTCCTCGAAGAGCTGGTATCTAGATTTGGCCCCCCCAAAACCATCATATCCTACAATGCTCAAGCTTTTGTAGGATCAAGGATGTTAGGTTTTCCTATAAAACATGAGTTTTTCCATAAAATTTCATCAAATTATTACCCACAAGGAAATGTGTTTGTAGGGTCAAACAACAAAAACCTAATTAGGTTAATCAAGTGTATTGGGTCAAAATGACAAAGGGATGGGCACAAGCACTTGTGAGCTGATATATGGGTGGACCAGATTACTCCTAAGAAATTTTTAAATACCTCCCCTTATGAACTAGTGTATAGAAAAGAGGTAGTATTACCATTTCCCATATAGATTCCTTCTTTACAACTACTGAAATCCCTGGAAATTGAAGAAAGTGGAAAAATGGAAGTATGGTTGGCAAAACTCCTCAAACTGGAGAAAGACAAAGAAAAATCTTATGGATCCATGATCAACTATCAACAAACAATAAAGCTATGGTTTGAAAAAAAAACCCTCTAATCCAGAATTCAAAGAGGGGGGCCTAGTGCTAAAGTACAATGAACGTATTGTCAAACTAGGGCAACACACAAAATTTGAAGTGCTATGGAAGGGACCTTTTCAAATTAGAATGTGCAAGGAAAATAATGTGTATGAACTTGAAGATGTGGAAGGAAACACTTTAGATATACTAGTGAATGGTATTTATCTGAAGTTATTCCATTCAAGTACATAGTTCTTTAAAAAATTTAAGAGTTATGTACCATATGTAAAAAAATTGTAAATATGTTTTAGTTTTGAAAATGACCCATTCAGAATAACACAGAAAAAGTCAAAAGATTGTATTATATTATATTCATAAAAAAATTATAATGTAATACAAAGCTCAAGGCTCATATATTTAAACGTAAGGCTCTCTTGAGCAAAGCCAAAAAGAGTTATAGAGAAAAAGATGCACAAAGGAGGAAACGTGCAAAAACAATAAGGAAAAGCCTCTAGCTCTTGTCCAAGAAGCCGAATGGGCTTGTCATTGTGGTCTTCTTCTTCTTCTTCTTCTTCTTCTCTATTATGATACAAAAAGGGGTTGAACACACAACACATGCATGATCCACATGATGCAGAAAAAAGGCCTAGGCTCCATGACTTTGCACTAGAAGCTCGAAGTGCTTCCTCTAGGTGAGCCCTAGAACATGCTCCACATTGTACTCCTGAGTAGGTAGGTGGCCACTGGTTGAGAAGAGTAGTGTTGTGTCTCAAGTTCCATGGTGTGAAAGTTAGAAAGAAACTAGGGTACGTCTATCCCAAATTCTATGTTCTTGTGGAGATCCATGGCACTCAGGATACCAAACACTAGGGATAACCACTTGCACTATCTTTCCAAGCCCTTCCATTAGTATAGTGTCAAAAATATAGTGACACAATTCAATTATCATGGGTTTGGCCATGTTTAGGTCAAGTAGTGAGGTGATGAAGTGGGAAAGAATGTTGTAGTTGCTCTGGAGGTAGTTCTCATTGTTGGAGAAGTCCCGACCAAATACCCACTTGAATGCAACCAAGGCAAGGTGGTCGCACCTCTTCCCCTAGTGCTTAATTCTATCGCTAGTGACCTCTCCCACAAAGTTTTATTATGGCCTCTATGGAAGAAGTTGAATAGGAGTTCCTAAGCCAGCTGACATTCTGAGAAAGTACGAAGTGTGGCTAAATGGGAGGTAATGAAAAACTAGCTAAAATTAAAAGGCTATATTTTTTAATGAATATTGCATAAGGTGGCATAGCTATCTATTAAAAAGATAAGCTGACAAACCCAAGAAATGAAAGGTCTATTTTTTTCCAAAGAACAACAAGAAAATATAAAAGTAAAATGGAGGAAGGTAGTAGATAAATCATATAGAGAATATAATAGGAGGCGTTAAGAAATAAATTTTGGCATTGGGAGTAAATTCTCTTGTATGTCGATTCTTGACATTTTCCCTTTACCATCATCATCACCAGCAAGATTACTAATGTGAATAGACATGGATTAACATGTTAAGCTATGATAAATTAATGGTCACATCTTTTCAAAGGTACCTTGTATCACTTCAACATGTTTCTCATAGCAAAAAGCATGTGTTCGAATGCAATGAGTTTATTTGTAAAAGAGGTGGTGGGGAGAATGTATTAATTCCATTCTTGCAACATTTTCAACATTTACAAGGCATACAAATCTCAAATCCACATGTATCACCTTAGTTGTAGCATTTAATGGACCATCATTAATAGTGTAGCCTTAACTACATGTATGAGTAAGGAAATTAATTGCACTCAAAAGTAGATTTTTCCCAAATAAAAAAAAGGAAAGTGGCCATTTTCACTAAGGAAACTCTCTGCAACATCCTGGTATAGCTATGGTGAAGCCATCAACCTCTGGTAGAAAAGTTGTAGCTTCAAGTAGAAGACCTAGTTATGTTGATATTTTTGGGTGGAAATCATTTGCCAATGCTCTAGCAATTGAGGAGTGTCCATTCATATTCTATAAAAAGGTGTAGCTAGATAGATGCATCCCAAGATAGGCAGTGTAGGATATCATTGTTAATTTTTTCGACCCTAGGTTATCATGTAACCATAAAATTTTTAGGGAGAGTGCATTTCAAAGAATGGTGGAGCATAAATCATCTGAAGGTTTCACATTTCAGCTCTAGAATTGTGGTTTTCTATAGTGCATATTGCCTGGCATACACCCATGCCCAGAGTTGGTTGACACATGTGCTAGAAGATTCAACAAAATGACAAAAGCCATTGAGGGTAGTAGGATTAGAGTTACCATTTCTACTAAATTCCATACGAGATATGTTGAGTATCCCTATGACTTGTGGTGTTGAACACATTGATGAAGAAAATGGACATCTTTAGGGAAGAAATGGCTAGGAAAACAAGTTTTTGTGAGGATGAAGCAAAGAAAAGGCCAATGAAAGCTCATATTTCTTTTCCCCTTTTATGCAAGAAATTCAAGAAAGACATGTAGTCTATGTTCCCAATCCCAGCCTTGGTTTTTGGCCTTGAAAATGATGAGGAAATCCATCCTTTTTCATTTTTTTATAGCTTTCACGCTCAAAATGGAAAAGAACTAGAGATACTATGATTTTTTTGAGGTGATAGCCAAAAACATGCTAGAGTAATTGAATAATTACAACACCGAGTCTAAATTTAGGTATTCTTCTTTCTTGGCTCATTTAGTTTTGCATCAAAGTTTTGAGTGTTTGGAGAAAAATATAGTAGGCTCTAGGTTTTATGTAAGAGGTTTTTTTTAGCTAGTTTTTGTATGGACCCATGTACTTTCGAAAACAATTGATTATTACTTGTTTGTAGATCATTTTCTAAGGCTAGTGCTTCAAGATTTGTTGTCATTCCTTATTGGTTGTTTCTCTCTTAAGGTCACACAATGGATGGAGAATCCACCAATCCCAATGGATTATTTCCTAGGAGAGGATTTTGCATTTATTAGATTTCATGGTTTTCCTAGGGAGCCTTTTTGACTCCCCAAATTTATAACAAATAGAGTTTTCACATTGAAGGAATGTCATTAGGAAACCCTTGTCAAAAACGTCTATGGCACTAGAAGAAAAAACAAGAAAGATATATTTGCTCCCCCTCACAATTTCTAATAGTCAGGTAACAATGAATAAGTGGAAGGTTGAGGGTGAGCTCACAAATCCACTAGCAACCTTAGGCTTGTTTCTCATTTTTGACAATTGGGATTATAACCTGATAAAGCACTTCAGTTTGAAACATGAGAGTCAGGAGTGTTTTGAGAGGAGGAGGAATTCGGCTCAAGAAAGGTCATAGGTATATATTGACTTGGCTCACATTCCACTCAAGCAACCAAAATGGCTGAGTTTCTATATGCTACAGGTGGAGTATTAGAAGAATGTCTCAATGTGCAAATCCCTCAACATGTAGTTGAAGCACAAGGGATGGTAGAAAAGAAAAAAGTTAGATTTCTAGAGATTTCAAAAAGAGATGAAATGCCCTAGTGCCCCATTTGGTAATTTTCAGCCAGATGATGAGGAGTTCAAGAATATTTATGATTGAGAGGATAACTCCAATAATAGCAATCTAAAGACTAGTCATGAAGTTGACAAGGGACAAATTTTGTGTTGTTCTTCTTAGCCTTAGGAATCCAATAGTCAAAGAGACTCAAGGAAAAAGGACTCACAAGACACATCCTCTATTAGTGCTTGAAGCAAAGGAAAAAAGACAAGATGGTTGCCAAGAGGGTCGATTGTGATCATGAAAGGAAAAGTTTTGGAGGGATCAACCACTAGAGGATCAAAATGTACTAGTTCTAGTCATACAAAAAGAAGATAGGTCCAAGACCTAGGTGTACGCGACATGTTACCATGAGGAGAAGTGGAAGCAGAGTCTACCCTATAGAATGTTCTAACCACTGTAGTCTAGGTAATTTTTTCTCCCTCTTCTTCCTACCTCTACATCTTTAGTTACTTATCTACCCCCTCCCATAACAATGAGCCCTCCATCCTCAGACCATGAGCTAATAGTCTTGAATACACCCCTTCCATTTTTAATCAATCTTTTGAAACTGCCACATGCACCAAACGGGCATCATCTACTTTGGCTGCTATTGATTCTTTGACCACCTTGTTAAGGGTCCCCATTGAAAGAGTGGAAATTTTTGTGTTAACCGTCACTTTCAGTTCATCCACTTCTAGGAAGGAACCTCTCCTTCCATCCACTTCTCTTTTCACCCCAAATGGTCTTGCCCCTACCCAATCTCAATTTGGTATCCTACCTTTTTCTATGATAATGCTCTCTTTTTCCTCCCCACATGCTCATACATCTGAAGTTTCTCCTTTTGTCACCCTTTTTGGTCTCCTTCCTAGTGCTTCCATTGCAACACAGAGTATTGATATCCCACAGAGTCTCCAAGACCATTTTTGGAAACCAAGTAGGCCTAACATGACAAAAAGAAAAAGCTAATGTTAAAGAATGTTGCATTACTAGTCACCAAGAAGATTGAAGCTTGCTTAAATGAAGAGAAAAAATATCTGCTAATCAATACCATGAAGCCACTTGTGTCCAAGCCCAAAGGATATATGTAGATGGAGGACTATGACATTAGATTCATGGGCCTAGATTTGAGCGAAACTCGCCCACATCACAAAGTGGTCCTAGCTAAGGCCAATCAGAAGGTGGCATATGCAAACTACAAGAGGTTGCGCAGAAACTTGAAGAAGAATGAGGAAAAGTTGATAAATGTGAAGAAAATAGTGAGCATGTTGTAGAATAAGATCTAGCTAAGAGATGTTGAGATGGCGTGCATAAGGAAAATACAAAGACAACAAGGGGAAATATCTGAGTTACTTGAAGAAGCTCAAGGTGAACAGGTTCAACTTTATGTTGAAATTAAAAAATTGAAAGGTGAGTTGGCTATTGAGTGCTAAATGAATGCAAAGCATTGATAGACTCAGGAAAATATGAAAAAAGAGCTAGACGGTGTCTGATCTCAAACTTTTGATGATCTACAGAAGACCCACATAGAAGCAAAAAATTCAAAAGAATAGATTAGAAGATTGAGCTCAAAATTGACAAATTCCCTCAATGAAATAAGCAAAATGGAGGAAGATATAAGTGCAAGAGAGGCTCATTTTAACTAGGAGCTAGCTACTATATGAGGATATGAAACTTTCTCAATAATGAAGAAACTAATATCTACACATTGGGAGTGGATCACGATTGCTATTTCCATTCTCAGACCTACTTTACAATTCTTAAGGGATGTTTGGGAATTAAATATGAATGTTGACTCGAGGGCTAATCAATTTTTGCAAACATGTGCTCCCTAACTGGCAGGATCATAAAGCTTTATTTCCAAGTTATTTGTGGCCATTGATAAGGCCCTAAGAAGTGCACAAATTCTTGATTGAAGAGTTTCCTCCATCAAAGAAAATGAGATCATCAACTACCACAAAGTCGCAATGAGGTGCAAGGATTGTTAGACTATGCTGAACAAGTGAGTCAATGAAAACAATGACTTTGGTATCCTAGTTTACTTTAGGCTAACCCGTCATCTTTCACCAAATGGAGATGTGTTGATAGTTGAGTAGGTCATAGATGTGATCCAATGCAAGGTCCAAACTTCTATAGAACTCCTAAGTTCAAGTGGAATGCCCACTTGATGATGTTAAGCAAAAGATCTCTCCTCTTTCTTGACTTTATTATCACCTTGGGAAAATTTCTTCCAAGTGGGGATTTATTCTATCAAAAAACAAATTTGAGCTAGAGTAACTATACAGGAATATCTATAGTCTTGTCCAACCAAAAGATGTAGATTGGAAGGTGCAACATTCTACTTTCCTCAAACTCCAAGAATTACCAAAGCCTTAGGTTCATGCCTCTGCAAGCAAACACCCCTTGTGATTCTTCAAAACTGTGAAGCATTTTTTGCTTGATCATCTTTGATTTTTAGCTTGTATATGTTTTCAACTTCAAATGTGTCTGTGCTAGAGTAAATTTTTTAGAAAGGTACACAATGTGCCATATAGTGGGTGCAGGGCTTTCATTTTTTTCCTTCCTTTTTGAAGAGAGTCGAGACATGTGTCAACCTATTAGGGATTTTATAAAGGAGCTATATTCATGAGTTTGAGAGTTTTTGCCTATTTGACACGTCATCTCTTCATTGTGAGTAGTTTGCACTTATGTAAAGCGATCTTTTTTGGGAGTTTATCGAAGCTAGCTTTCCCTTTTTGGTTTTTAGGATGGAAGCTTTGAGTCGGTGCCGTTAGGTTACATGACTAGTCAACAATACTTTTTCTAGGCTATTTTCTAAGATTTGATCATTTTCAGATAACTATCTTTGCTAAATATCTAAAAACAATTAATGTGGAAATTGAGAATTGATGAGCAAATATTGTTGTGACTTAACTAGAGATCTACGATTAGATAATGTGCTATCAAATGCTAACACCTGCTAGTAATTACTCCCAAGTTGTCATGGAATTTTCTTCTTTCTGTAGTTATAATGAGAGGCAGTGATAGAAGTGTTGGGTTGGTTCCAAGTTTCAGTTTCTTTTGCTGAGAAAAAGTTTCTCTAGTTTTCTTAGGTTTGAAGAACTATTTTCAGAAGTAGAGCTGCAAAACTAATTTTATTTGGCATGTTATATCATTTATGCTCAAACTATTATTAGATTGGAATTTGACCTCTATTTTAAAGTTCATTTAAGATTTAAGTATGAATTATTGGGAAGAAATCTTTGAGACTTTGCATGTATGTCCTTTATCAAGTTTTCCTTCTTTATGATTTTGTTTTGAATAAAATATTGTGTCAAGCAAGTTGAATTCAAATAGTTTAAGTTGTTGATTTCCATGCTTATTTTGCATAATAATAACTTGTGAAAAATGGATTATGTCAGTGGACTTCTCTATTTTTCTAAAGGGTTGTTGTTTTGTTATATTGTGCTATATTAGGAGGGTATGTGCAAGATCATGATGGGCCAAAAATTGGCAATATGATGGGTATGTGGCTATGACTTTACCTGTAATGATGAATGAAAATATTTTAGCGATTACTCAATTATAAATTCAGCTTAATCAATTAACAAGTATCATTATTCATTTTCATTCAACACAGTCCCACCAGACTAATGAAAACATCTATAGCTTTAATGATATCACATTTTTTAATCTAAACCATGTGTCAGCATTCTAGGTTTTGGTACACTATAGATTGAAAAGAGGTAATGAGTTTCATGAAGTTTGACCAAGCTTAGTAGTGGCCGATACAGTTTTTTATATTTTTAAAGTTGTAATAAAAATTCATACTAATTGTTTACTTGAAAATAAGAAATGCATCATATCGATGAGTCCTTTCATTTATACTCCAAAATCTTATAAACAAATTATCATTTTATTCTCGTTAGCCATCGACATTCTACTCTTATTTTTTTCTATGATACTATGAACATTACATTGAAATTTCAAATTTTCACCAACAGATCTTTTTTTAAATGAATCTAAGAGTTTAGGAACCACATTCAATCGTTATATCATTCTTACATATTTTTGAAATAATATAGATAACTTATTCAAATTTTTACGTCAAGTTTCCTAACTCTAATTTTTCTAATTTTTTTGCCATTGAAGGGCTTGTTTTTTACCATGATGATCCTACACATACCTAGGAGGGAGAGTTTATGCAATTCTTGAAATTTCTCTTGACAACCTTGTAAATCTTTATGTTTGATTGGACCTTAATGAACACTACCTATGGGAAGATTTAAAATTTTGCACTGTGCTTGTTCTTTCTCTTTCCAACAATGAAGGGTTGTGGTGTTATGTGTCTAATTATACCAATCATAGGAAATATTGGGTTTGAAATTTTGTAAAATATTTGGCTTATCACCATTTTTATGTTTTATGTTTACATTTCCTTCTACCATTTTCTCCAAAACCCTAAGAAGAACCAAATTTCTATAAACATCCAGGAGGTATACATTGAGGCACAAATCAGTCCCCCACTCATTGAATTTCTTGTAATATTTTTAAAGAGGCACAAGCTTTGGTGATCAACACTTAGTAAGGGTATGTGAAGGATCATCATGGAAATAATAGGCCCTTATGTTGCGAAAAATTTAGAAAAATTAGAGTTAGGCAACTTGACGTAAAAATTTGAATAAGTTATCTATATTATTTCAAAAATATGTAAGAATAGAATATATAGTGAATTGAATGTAGTTTCTAAACTACTATGTTTATTTAAAAAAAATCTATTTGTTGAAAATTTTGAAAATTTCAATGCAGAGTACTTAAATTTACGTGGAAAATATATGGGAGTATGTTTGACCACCCGCAACTCACGTTAAATAAAATGATAATATTTTTATAAGATTTTTAGATATAAGTAGACGACTCATGCCATAATGTGATGCATATTTTTTCTAATTTTTTCTCAAGTAATAATTAATTATGAATTTTTTTATTTCAAATCTAAAAATATAAAACTCAGCATATCCACTCACCTTAACTTGGTCAAAACTTCTACGAAATTCAATTTTTAAATCCCATGAAGCATAAATGTGATGCATGTTTCTAGATTCAAAAATGAGCTTGAAAGCTATAGATGTTTTCAATCAACCTATCAATCAGTGACTTTAGCCATAATTCAAAATAGAAAATGGAATACTAATTATTTATTAAATTCAAAGTAAAGCATGATCTATATTGGTGAAAAGTTGAGAATCTCCCTTAAAAACCATTTTCATTTCATCAAATTTGGGTAAAAAAAAAGTTTTCAGCCACATATCCTACACATACCCATCATATCACCACTTTTTGGCCCATCATGATCTTGCACATACCCGTAGAAGATTTCATACTTATGCAAGACTTTTTAGATTGCGAGATTTTATTCTCTCCATTGCAAGAGGGTGTAAAATCTATCAAATTTGAATCATTAGTGTTTAGTGTGATGACATTGACATTAATCAAATATTTCTTTGTTTGAAGTGCAAATGATAACAATCAAGACCACTAGTGTCTATCAAGTCAGGATGCACTTTTGTTAAAGTTGGCTTAGAGGAATCTTTTGTAACAGTGTTGATGTTAATTGAAGGCTTGTTTATTTCTATCAAAGGACAATAACCATGACCACTAGTATTTTCTTGCGTTTGAGGCTCTATAGAGACACGTATACCATGTTCCCTAGTACCACATTCTTTTCCACTATAACCAAGTTGTTTCATCATTTCATAACCTTTTCTATAAAGTTTCTTCATCTCTTTTGGATTTGGTGGTTGTTCATGATTATGTTTGTCAAAGTTTTTTGTGTAATTTTATTTTTCTTCTAAAGTGGTTGAGGTGAATGCTTTCAAAGGGTCTTCAAAATTTTGTGTTGGAATTGCCACTTTTTCTTTTTTCATGTTTGAATATTTGTTTATGATCTTGTATTCTCCCAATAATGTTGGTTTGAAATTCAATGATCCAAAATCATCCAGAATATCATTGAGAAGGGTTTTGGAAATCTCTCTTTTTGTTGTTCTTACATGGGTTCTACTTTTGTAGTTGGTGTGAATATTTTCAAAGGATTCTCTTTACCTTTCTCAATGTTTAAACATTTTTATGGTTCAGGATTAGCTTTGATTGTATAAATTTTATTGTTGTAGACATATTTCATGATATGATGAATGGTAGAGGGTACAACATGCTTTTCATGAATCCATGGTCTACCTAGAATAAGATTGTATGAAAGATCAATAGGCATAACATGGATTTGGATTTGTAATGTAGCTTTGTCACCTTTAATAGGTAATGTGATCACCCCAAGTGGCCATTTTCCCATGTTATCAAAGCCACTAATAGATAAAGAGATGGGTTGGATTTTTGATTTATCAACACCAAGCTTATCCAAAAGGTTTGCACTACACACATTTAAGGTTGTGCCATTATCCAAAAGGGTTCATTTTATCCCTATGCTATTGTATTGAGATGTATAGGAGAAATTTTGAACCCCTTAAGAAAATTCCCCTTTCACACATCCTCACCTTAGAAAATAAAATATAAAGGTGAAATTCAACATCACCCACCTACCTTCCAACCACTTGGAATTCATCTTATGTGTCAATGAGAGAATTTTTTTTGGGATGAACACGTGGTGTGTGGACTTCTGCGCTGCCATCCATTATAGATTCTTGCATATGAAGGTGGCAGAGGTGTTACAAACCTAATTGGGGCCGAATTATAACATCCCTCTTTGACCAACTGACCCAAAAATACCTTATTCCTCCTCATCCCACCTTGAAAAACATCCATTCTCACTTCATTTCATCCACTAGAAATCCTCTACACATGCAGTTACTTCATTTTTCACATTTTCACTCTCTCAAGCAACATTCCAATATACCACTATGAGCATGGTAACAACTTTGAAGCTCCATCAACTCCACATTGCAAGTGTGAGGAAAGCCATATAAGTATGGGATTAAAGTCTTGTGAGACGTCCCTTTATCACCACTACAACTGTGGTGACCTTTCTAAGTCCATTCCTTGCATTCTCCTCCATTGGCTAGTGATCTTTTGGGTGGAGGTGGTAATGCTTCTCTCCTCTCCTTTGTGATTTGATAAAGTAGCATAGTATTGTTTTGTAGTGTTCATTGTAATATTTCTTTCTTTCTACTTTCTTTGTCATATATTCTACTTCATTACTTTCTAGCTGTCCATGAAGGTGAAAACACCAAAATGGGGGTTTGACTAAGGCAAGCCCCTATACAGCCCCAACAATTTTCCCTCTTTATTGTGTGTAGGTGGATGTATGTATGTAGGTAGTTCGCCAACTAGTTCTTTTGTGAGATTATCTTCATCACCCTATCCTTTATCTACTTGCTTTATCTTGTCCAACTCTATTTCTCATACTTTATTTTTTTTCTTGTCATAATCAACTAGCTAGGATGCTAATAAGTTTTTAGGTAGTTTGTACTATATTTCATGTTTTCTGGTCATACGAACACCTGCACACTAGAGAGATGTCGATGCACCACACTATCATCATAGAAACATGTTTTTGTCCTCAAACAAATAGCTATCTGAGGTACAATACCAAATCCAAAAACTAGCTCACCTAGCATAAACCTAAACTATAAGTCTATAGAGTGACAAAATTACTATATAGTTCTCTTCATTCTCAATCCCTATTCCTTTAGAGTGAGGTAAGTTAGGGAAGCCCTCCACTATTGGCTTTCTTGATGTGGAGCCTTGACGTGGTTGATTCCCCTCTCTTTCATGAGCTACGATCATGAAAGCATCATATTATTTTTGCAGTTCTAAAGGAGGGAGCTCACTTTGGTGGAAAAGAATGTTAGCATTTATTCCTTGAATCATTAGTACTATGTCATTTAGGCTTGCACTAGAGGAAACCACAACTTGTTTCAAGGCTATTTGAAGCATAGTCTGATAATTAGGTGAAATATGAATTAGGACCCATAGGGCTATCTTTGTAGGAGTATTCTAAAGTTTTTCAGCAAGATCTTGCTCTTTTCCACTTTGTGAAGGAAAACAAGGGGCACTAGGAAAGATAAGATTAGGAAATGGGAGGGATGTTAAAGGTATTTTTATTGGTTGCAGATTTTTCCTATTGTTGTATGTATGAGAAATGGTATTGTAACTTGGTTGCTGCAAAACATTGTTCTTAGGTGGTTTGAGGATAAGGACTGGTTTGTTTTGAGCTTCTAGTTTTTTAGAGGGTGGATAAATGATAAGCTTAGGCTCGAGAGAGCACTCCAAGGGATATCTAATGTGAATAACCTTAGAAGACTTTTCATTATGTCTTAGTGAAGGGGAGTCTAATGTCACTTCATCATCTTCATCTAAGGAATTACTCTTGTCAATGTTCTCATTTTCTTGCACCATGATATCTTCCCTAGTAGGAGATTTTTTAGGAGAACCACAAACTAAATGTTATTGAAATTCAAGGATTGGCTTTTCCAAAATGACTTCATTGCAAGTAGGATAATGATCAATGGTATTCTCTTGTTCAATATTTTTTTCTCTAGAGGGAGGGAGGAAAATAGGATTCTTGTGACTCTCATAGCTTTGATCTTCTAACACTGTAATATCTTCTTCACAACTAGGAGAGATATCATGAGAAGGGTAGATGTGATCATCTTGATTTCTGGTGATTTCATTCTTGTTTTCTAGGGTCTCATTCTCTTGTGCTATAACTTCTACCCTACTAGGAGATATTTTAGAAGAAAGGAAAAAAAAAGGTTCATCACTCTCCATTAAAATGCAGTGTAAAGTAGCTTTATCACTAATAGGGGAAGCACCAAGAGAAGTAGTACTAGATGTTTTTCATGATTATGAATAGTTAAATGATTTTGTTCAAATAGTTCTTTCCAAATTTTAGGGACATTAGGAAGGAGAGAGATAAGGTTATCACTTTCAATCCAGATGTCCTCTTAATAAATGTGATTTTAATGATTAGTCATGATTATATCCTCTTTTACAAAAGCCTTCTTGCAATTAGGGGAGGTGTTGAGAGATGGATTTGGGGTAAGAAAAGTAGTGAAAATGATCTCATCTTCTTGTGTTGTACTATCTTTCCAACAGGGAGGAGGAGAGAGACAATCAAGGCTTTCATGATCTGCAATGATTGTTTCTTCTTTCACCAAGATACCTTCGTCTCTGTCAAGAGAGGAATTGGGAGAAGAAAAATTATGCTTTTCATGATTTTCTATGCTTGTATCTTCTTGTATTATATCATCCTCACCAATAGGTGATGGAATATTAAGGATTATGTCAATTTTTTGTTCCTTTTTCTCTAAGATGTTCTCATAACTATGAAATATTGTAGAAGGATGACTAACATGTTTATTAATGACCTCATTAGTGTACTCTAGATTGAAATCATAAAAGGGGATTTTGTACTTATTCAATCCATTTTTAACCATATAAAAGTCACAGCTATTGAAAGAAAATATGTTATCATGGAAAAGTAAATAAGGTGCAATTCTATATCCTGAAATGAAATGCAATTTTCATATTTGAAACAAGGAAATTTGCTGATTACACTATACAACAACCTGAAAGATGAAATGTTGTAAATGCAAATTTGGAATTGAGTTATGCATGAAATGAAGCACTTTAAGATAGATTTAGTAAAATGAATGGAAACAAAAATTCAACCCGTTGAAACAGATAACCAATGGTAGCAAACAGAAGCATAGAAAAGTAGTTTCAAATCCAAAAAACTAGAGAGTCAAAGTCAACAGGTACTAAGACTCCAATAAGGGAATCTTGGTTCTACTAATGGAATTTTTAAGTTCTAGAAAGTGAAATAGAAAGAAAACATTAGAGATAAGATTCTAAGCCAAAAACCCTGAGAGGGACTAAGATGCTTGGAAGGGCGTTTTTGTCCCAGTAGAGGGGTTTTTTTAGAAAACTACAAATTTTGAGCTGTTAGAAATATTCCCAGGTTTCCTACCTAGGGACCAAAAGTTTAGAAATAAAAAGTTGTGCAAATGAATGCAATAAAAAGTAACTAATGACAAGAAATTGAATGAAAAGTTGAATGCAATTTTTTTTAAAAATTTGAATGCCATAGCAATGTTTCTAAATGAAATTAGGATGATTGACAATGAACTTTTCAATTTTTCAATGAGATGAAATGATGCAAGAAAGGAAAAATGCAACCTATATACACTTTCACTAATGTAAATGTGAGAAACCCTAGATGTGCTTTCACTAATGCAAGTATGAGAAATCCTAGATGCACTTTCACTAATGTAAGTATGACAAATACTAGATGCACTTTCACTAATGCAAGATGCAATGCAAGAATGAATGCAACCTAGATCTAGGATTCTTTAAGCTTTGAGGGGTTCACCACCCAGAAAAATCTTGGAAAACACAACTTCACATTCAACTCACAAAACCTTGTAATGCAAGCTAAATGATGGATGTAAATGATAAAATTAAGCAATAGCAAGTTATGATGTATGTACTTGGGAAGTTTGGAAATGTGATTCATGAGGATCCTAGAAATGAAAAAGTGTTGTCAAAATATGCTATGAAGTACTAAGACACCCTTACTATTGTCTTAGTCCCACTATTGTTTTTTAGGGAACATGTGAAACCTTTAGATGCTAGAACCAAATCTGAAAAAATCTCTCAAAAATACCTTCGGGAGGAGTAAGATGCCCTAGGTGGTGACTTAGTCCTATTTGGAATTTTTGAAATCTCTGAATGTGGTCCTGAAGTTCAAGTTTTGCACTTCCTTTTTTCTCAAATCTCAAGTTCTAAAACTTCTAGATCTAGCTTGTAGGTGAGTTTCTATGAAGATGGCAACTTTATAATGCAACTTTGCAAATTTTCACTTCAAATGATATTCAATTCTTTAACCTAGATCTTCAATAACAAGCACATAAGAGAAAAAAAACTTGTTGATTGTTAGTAAATGGGGGTTTTCCTTTGGTGAGACTCCTTGTTGGTAATTAAACCTTGAAATCAAATAGAATAATGAAGGGAAATGGTGAATGAACACCATGCAATGTTACAACTCACCAAACCCTTGTTATGAAATATGCAAACTTGTGTGAGATGGCGAGCTTGAATGTAGATCTTTAATCAAAGGAATGCTTGATATATCTTGACTTCAATTTTGTGCTTGAATCAAAACCCTACATCACAAATGTTAGCTCAAAAACACACGTGATGCAAGAAGATCTTTGATATGATGCTTGAATCTTGATGATTGCTCCAAATACTTGATGAACTACTCTTGAATGCTTAAATACTTGAATGCTTGGATGCTTGTTAGATTTCTAGGTGTTAGGATATGTATATGAGAAATGAATGAAAGGAACCTTCTATTTATACTTATCTATGCTTAATATCTTGAAATTACACCACAA